>JAJVSH010000014.1:486861-586649 GCA_021460005.1 Tetramorium alpestre
TNTNNNNTNANNTNNNANTTNNANNTTNAANNNNAAAANANAAAATTTAAATTTTTCTATGTTCTTTGGTCAGCCTTACACACATAAAATAAAAGAGCAAGCTCACTCGGTTGGAAATCCCGTAGCTCCAACTTTCCATAACAGAAGTGGAGAATCGTTAGTCAAATTCACACATACGGAGTCGAGATTGTAAGTATGAACTTTATCAGACCAATTGTTCTCAGCCCACGCTTTTGCAGATTTCAGTTCGATCATCTGCAGCTTGATCTCCTCATGGGTTCTGCTCAGCAAATTTCGTATCTCGGAACAAAGCGCTATTTCCTGGAATGTAATGTGAATTAAAACGCGAGGAGACGACGTTGTTTCGATAAATTAATCCAAGGTTCAACCTTCGTGAGTTGCTTCTCAACATTATCACGGATGAGATCAGAGTCCAAGCGAGAGGAGCGCAATCTCAAAAAATCACTCGCGATCGATAAGGGAATGTTCAATATCGACAAAGATCGCTGTACCCGGCGACGCTCGGCCTCTAATAGACCCATCTCCTCTGCAAGGGCAGCGATCGCATGTTCTAATTCCACCTTCCAACGATATACCAACTTAGCTCGTGTTTTTAAATGTTCCGTCGTTTCCGATTGTATCTGGTTGGATGCTGCGAACGCTTCTGCCACACATTGTTTCGCAGCAGTAGCAGTGACTCTAAAAAGTTCATTTTTACATAATATTATTATAATAATACTCAACTTTTAGGAAAAAATTTCTTCCTAATGGATCCTCGAATTAAACTCTAGATGCGATTTCAAACAATCGCAAATTATATTGAATCACGTACTGGGAATCACGGATTCTCTCATCGGATTGCTGAAAGACGCTCAAATTGTGCGCGCGCCATTTATTCGGTCCGTAGTGAGTGATGGAATATTGATCGGCGACTGGTATCAAACCCGTTATTCCACCTTCGCCAGAACAGGTTACTCTGCCCGTGGCCCATGGACCCATTGTGTACTCGGACTTTGACGGATATTCATCCCCGGGCTGAGGTAAATAAAGCGGAGGTTTCTCGGTGTCTCCGCAAATACTTTTGTGCTTCGTTGCAAGGCATGGCTGTGCCTTCTAGTTCGAAATTTATCATAAGACGAAAACAGATTATAGATTGTGTATGTGTGTAACAATATAATGAATAAATACAATGTTTTCGAAAATGTACACGCCGTTCGGCACTCGCTTTCTAGAGATATATATATATATATATATAATAGTCCTTTTAAGAATAGGAGTTCTACATACATATATTGAGACATTATTATTATTGTATTGTCATATGTGTTGATATGTAATTGATATAAATTAGTAACAGAAAAAATTTACCTCAGTTTGTTGTTGCGAAATGTGCTGCCGAGTGTAGGTAGAACAATCACATTCGTTCGGAATATCCAACATTTCGTAGGATAATAAACCGTTTACCGTATTCCAAATACGGAATTGCAAAAACTTCCTAATAATCAAAAAAGTGAAGTAATGTACGTAGCGTATTTTACTTATACTTTAAAGAGATATTCTAGAGAATATAGGAATAGGATATAGTTGAATTGTATACGTACTAGAATATGTGAACTTCTCTGTCATTCGTAAACACACCTGGTAAACCGGATTTATTGATTTAATACGTACAGGATGAAACGCCTCATTCTTCTAAAGGAGGGGTGTTGTTTTTAAATTAACCTAGCCTGTTTCCTTTCTGTCAAATAAAATTGATTATAAATTTAATGTAAATGTAAAACATATGCAAGTGACTAAATTCAAGATACTTATATTACATATCTTTCTATAATATTAAAATCAATATTTCTAAAGATATTTATATAAATTTCTTAATTTATGCAATGTGCTCTTTTAACATGGAATAATACACGAAATGCATTTGATTAAATATTTATTAAAAGATTATTATGTTTGTCATGTAGGAATTTATTTTTAATATAGCTTGTATACGAAAATATTGATGACCCGGTGTTATCCTATCAAAGTTGGGCCAAACGCGAAGATGCCCTGTGTAAAAATTTGTTTGCCAATACTAAGATTATCGAACAGTCTTGTTTATTATTTGATAAGAAATTTCTTGATAAATTCGAATGCATAATTAAAAACATAAATTTAGAAAAACGTGATTTAATATTAGAACAGCGAAGAATCTGATATTCCTAGAAGGGGAAGAAATCATTTTGATAAGAAATACGTTATAAGTTTTCAAATTCAATTTGAATAAGAGTTTTATTTTATTTTACATCATTTTTATTTTTAATTTTAAGTAAAAAAAATTGGGTAAATTATTGAAGAAATAATAAAAATAGAAATTATTTTGAACCTTTCTGCCGTTAGTGTTAATGATTTTATTTAATCAATTATGTGCTAATTTGAAAAGGGACTCTACTAGGTAACTACACGATATTCTTAAAATAGATCAAGGACTGTTATATTTGGCAGAGTTTCGGAATGAAACAGAATACGTATTTTACCGCTAAGAAATATTTATACAGTGCATTATTTTAAAAAATCGATTTCAAATCAATTATTATTGTAGAACAATATACAAAGAATTGTGAGATAATAAATATCCTTTTTAGAAAAAAATTGACTCCAACTATAATTGCAAATAAAGCATGTAGAAGACAAAAATATAATAATAAAAATATCATAGACACATTATACGAAATATTACTGATAAACACATCAGTTGTTTATTATAGGCGCGTGTCATGTATCAACAATATTTATTACATTAACATTTCAAATTTTGTGCTTCATTAAATTAATATTAATACTAGAACACGTATCAATATAATAATTTCTCTCAATTTCTTTTCAGTAAATCAGAAATATTCGAAAAGGATGTACAAACAGATACGCATGAGCAGAGTTGATGTTTAGCAATCTTATCGTGCTGGAAATAATCTCTCAATAAGCGGTGGTAGTGACATTGCCTCTATAAACGCTGCTCAAGCACTTACGCGTCGACCGTTGCCGAGTGTAGACATCACTGTGAAAACAATGGCAAAGCAAGCCGAAATTAAATACACCCAAGTAAGTTAATATTTCGTACTGTTTTATAGAATGCGCATCGACTTATTGTTTTTAATTAAATATATCAGATTCGAATAACACTGCAAATATTTGTATGTTAAAAATTTACTAATAGACTAATGCTTGTGTTGTTTACATAAAAGAACTTATCAAATTTCGTAACTCATAAAGAATATACTGTTATTTAAAATAGTTATAAAATATTTTAAAATTGAAAAACGATAAAGAATGTTGAAAACAAGATAAATCTAAAACGTGACTGATTTGCCATTTCAACTCCTTCTCAAAAGTTTTTAAATTAGCAAGCTATTTTTATTTCACTATTAATAATATTAAATACACTTTGCAGTTGTTCATCAACAATGAATTTGTGGATGCTGTGAGTGGTCGTAAATTTCCCACAATAAATCCTGCCGATGGTAAAGTTATCGCTGAAATTTCCGAAGGAGATAAGGTAAAATCATATTAATTATATAAATATAAATGCTTTATTAATCTGGATCAGATTTCCTGCATTTAACTACTTAATTCCTGTTGTATTCTTCATAATATAGGTAAAGAATTTAAGATTTAGATAAATATTAAACTAAAAAAAATGACACGATTTAATCGGTATAGTTTGTAAAGTTTAATTGTACAGAAAATGATTGAATTAAAAATGATTTTCGATTTGTAACAATTGCAATTTGTGCAATTTGCAGATGAGTTGTGTTTAACTGTGCTGCGAGATCGAAATCTTATCTTATCGTATTATTTATATTTTACTATCTATTTCATGTATGTTACGTGACCGGCACAAATGCTTGAACATGTCAAACTCTCGGAATATCGAACATGGTCATTCAGGCGCATCGTATCTACATGCTCGCGCGCAATGACTGTACATTATTCAAAAACCGACAACGCAGCGATAAAAGATTTAAAATGGGTTAAGAAATTGCAATAATAATGTAAATATATATAATATGTGAATTATCACATTATCAATAAGTAACATATGTAATAATATTTGTAATAATATAAATAAATATAATAAAAATAAATATAATAAAATAAAATAAATATTATCACATTTTACATATATTTACATTATTGTAATTTCTTAACTTATCTTAAATGTTTTATCGTTGCCGGTTTTTGAATAATGTACAGTCATAGCGCGCGAGCATGTAGACACGATGCGCCCGAATGATATGTTCGATATTTTGAGAGTTTGACATGTCCAGGTATTTGTGCCGGTTAGTTACATACAAGAAATAATATTTACATGTCTACAGATTATATTTACAAATCCTTCCTTCTTTCTTTCTTTATATGTATATTTCACAACTTTATATAAAATTTATTACAATTTAATAAATATTGCAGGCTTTTAAAGATTTAAATTTTTGCTTAAGTATATAAAAATTTGTAATGTATAAGAGATTGTAGAGGAAATATATAATAATAATATCAGAAAACTAATAAAAAATTTTTGCACATTAGTTTCGTGTTACTATTAAATTTTCTTTTACCTAATACTTGTTAAGAAATTTGTAATATTAAAAATTGATCGATTGTAATTTAAAAGAACAAAGTTTTTTTTTAGGCTGATGTAGATAAAGCAGTGGAAGCTGCTAAACAGGCCTTTAACAGAAATTCGAAATGGCGTACAATGAATCCATATGTTCGTGGACAACTCATGCACAAGGTAAAATTTTATGGTGTTAAACCTTTCATATTTAATGCAAACATTAGTTGCATATTTAATGTAAATTAATTAAATAGTTCGCAGATCTCATTACGCGCGATTTAGATTATATCGCCACTCTTGAAACTCTTGATAATGGAAAAACTTATGCAAGTGCTGTTGAGGATATTCAATATTCAATTGCTACTCTTCGTTATTACGCAGGCTGGTGTGATAAGATACTTGGAACTACTATTCCAACAGGTATTTATAATACATATTTTAAATTGTTTATTATATACATAATTATTTTTCGTACATTATCGAATAAAAGAGCGTGTACTATCTTTTATCCAGGAGCGTAGAGTATTGTAGCAAATTAATATGTTTTATTAAATTTTACGCACCAATTATTTTATATATTTTTTCACTTTTTGACAGATATAATATGAATTATAAATTGAATGACAGTAAGTAATTCTATTTATTATCCGACTAGGTGACACTAGTGTTACATTGACACGAAGAGAGCCAGTAGGCGTTGTAGGACAAATCATCCCTTGGAATTATCCCTTTCTGATGTTGGCTTGGAAATGGGGTCCTGCACTGGCTACTGGATGTACTGTGATCTTAAAGCCAGCGGAGCAAACACCTTTGACCGCGCTTTACGCAGCCGCTCTAACTAAGGAGGCAGGGTTTCCAGCGGGTGTTATAAATGTCATTCCAGGTTACGGCCCAACTGCTGGTGCAGCTATTGCTGAACATCCAGAAATTCGTAAAGTCGCTTTTACCGGATCCACTGAGGTATTTACATTTTATGTAATATTGTATTGATAAAAATGTATGTATACATATAATATTGTTAAATTAATTATATTCTTTCTCTAGGTCGGACATGTCGTTATGACTGCTGCTGGCAAAAGTAATCTTAAGCGTGTTAGCCTTGAATTAGGTGGCAAGAGCCCGCTCGTTATTTTCGATGACGTTGATGGTATGTTATCAGAATAATGAAATATTTGGATATACTTTGTAATTATATTTATATCACGTTGATTATATGTACAGTGAAAGAAGCTGCAGAAATCGCCCACAATGCGATTTTTGCGAATCATGGACAAAACTGTTGTGCGGGATCACGAACATTTGTACACTCTAAGATATATGATGAATTCGTAAAGCAAGCTAAACAGCTGGCGCTCAATAGAAAAGTGGGTGATCCATTTGATTCTAAAACGAATCAAGGCCCGCAGATCGATCAAGAGATGTTAGATAAAGTCATGGGCTTAATCAATTCCGGCAAACAACAGGGCGCTGTTGTGGAAACCGGTGGAAATCGCAAGGGTGACACCGGCTATTTTGTAGAACCTACAGTCTTTTCAAATGTTACCGATAATATGAAGATTGCCAAAGAAGAAATTTTTGGACCAGTTCAAACAATCTTGAAATTTGATACTATGGATGAAGTAATTGAACGTGCCAATCGCACTAACTATGGTCTCGCTTCTGGTGTAATTACCAAAAATATTAATAAAGCTTTGGAATTTGCCCAGGCCGTAGAAGCGGGTAGCGTTTGGTAAGTAACGATACGAAGAATATGTGATAATTCTTGCTACGTATATAATTATATATGCTTAATAATAATTTCCAGGGTAAATTGTTATGATGCTATCACTCCCCAAACACCATTTGGCGGTTTCAAACAATCTGGCATCGGTCGTGAATTGTAAGTAATAATTGATTAAACTAGCTTAAATTTAAATAAATTTATGACTAATGATTAGACTATCTTAAATTTAAATAGTATTACTAGATTTAAATAATACATTATTAAACTCGTGTCTGTTTCTTTTTTCCAGGGGAGAAGAAGGCTTGAAAGAATATCTTGAAATTAAAACAATCTCTATCAATGTCACGAAAGGAAATTAATACATAATAACATAAGTGACATGGATGCACAAGTTCTTTGTCTTCACTATACTTTTATCTTAAAAATGTCTTGAATGAAACTTTTGTAAAAGGTTAATATTAAAATGTTATATGCAATGAGAATGTTAATAAATATTAAAATTTGAAATTAAATCAATATTTTCATATCTCCTTATTTTGCTCCTTTTGTTTCTATCGTAAAGTATGAAATAATTTATATATTTGAGACGTGTTTCAAAAATTAGAAAAATATATTTTTATAACATAAGATAAAATGAATAAAAAAAACAAAATTATATTTGAGTTTTGTAAACATTTATTCTATGTGAATGTTAAAACTTTGCAGATTTTTAACTTGATATAATGATAAATATATTTTTTACCTTCATGTAACACGATTGTAAAATTATCTATATCGTACGAATCGCAGGCTCTGGATAATCATCTGGAGGTATACCTAATTCCTCATCTGTCCACTCAGATGGGTCTGGATATGGAAATTCTCCCTGAACATAAAAGAAAAGTCTTGCATTGAGGGATCGTTGATATCAGAAATACAAAAAAGACAAATAATGAAAGTTACGTGATACTTACCACAATGTGACCCCAGTCGTGCCAGAAATGCCATAATACCCACCACCACATGAAGCCTCCGAAAAGTTCAGCTATGAATACCCATTTCTTGTCTTCTTGTGGAAGCTCGCGATACACTCCAACACTGACAAGGAAATAACTCATGAAATTACAGTATTATATTAGTAATTATATTAGTAATTTATATTAATTATAGTAATTATAATAAACACAGTATATTAAATTATAGTAATTATTATTATTATAATAAATATATAATGCTACACATAAATTCTTTTCACGTAAGATGCTTTCGTGCAACGAAATACACTTGTATGGAATACATAAGCGAAACTTTGGAACATAACCTATAACGTAGAATTACATAATACTTTTATTTACCCGTGAGACTGCCTAACGAGACGCAGATTCGTCGCCGCGACTTTGTGTTGGTTACTTCTGTTGGCGATTCTTAACAAATTCAATCCTCGTGAAATTATCATTATTACAAACGGGCCGTCGCTACCAAGCGATCCTTACAGGACTACGAGTACTTACAAGTTACACTAACCAGAGATGCCAGGTTTAGGGGGCCAGCCACATAGCCACGGCTGTCACGTGACGCGACGTCACGGACGCACCAAGCCAAGCGCCGTGTATGTACATGTGCGCTCGGCGCTCGGCCAGCCTCGGCTACTAGAAGAGTACGGACAAACAATGCTCTTTCTCTTTCTCTCTTGAACCGGCGCGTCGTNACATCATATAACAAATAAATACATATAAACAATGCTCTTTCTCTTTCTCTCTTGAACCGGCGCGTCGTCAGCCTCACAGACGAAATACGTGATATACATATTTTTCGTCCGTAAGGCTGACGACGCGCCGGTTCAAGAGAGAAAGAGAAAGAGCATTGTTTGTCCGTACTCTTCTAGTAGCCGAGGCTGGCCGAGCGCCGAGCGCACATGTACACGGCGCTTGGCTTGGTGCGTCCGTGACGTCGCGTCACGTGACAGCCGTGGCTATGTGGCTGGCCCCCTAAACCTGGCATCTCTGACACTAACCTGCACTGATTTGCACTCGCGCAACGTTACGCATTCGATATAACTCGATATCTCGAAAATCGCAACGTCGACAGATGTCGTGATCAGTCACGGGCCGTATTAAACCGAACGCTGAACCGCGTTCAAACTGCTCCGCTGATTTTTCGCGGTTATTAGTGTCCGAAAAGTGAATCGCGTGCGCGAAGGTAATGAAAAGATTATCGTCGAGCGTTACCGCGAAGCGCTCAATGCGTCACGCCATCCCGCCAACCCCAAGTAGAACAAGTAGAACAAGAAATCACAAAAATGTCAAAATGACTGCAAAATGTCATTATCATGTCATTTTATTGCTATTTTAGCGTTATTTTTATGTCATTATAATTTTTGTTCTACCTTGGATGTCACAATTTCGTATCGAGGCTTGGACATCGGCATCTCCGTGCGCCTGCGAAATCTATTGAAATCGCTCTCGAATTCGAACCACGACTGGCACGACTTCAAGTAAGTATAAAAGAGCAATGAGCGGTATCGAGAGGGCGGAAAAAAGTGTCGGGCTACCGTCATAGGATGAGCTAATACAGTATACGTATGCCAGAGTAATCTTGACTCGTGTGATGATGGTAAAAGGGATTGAGGGAAGGACTGCGCGCTATTACCTCGTCGCTCTCTCTCCTCGCCGCGCGCCGGCAGCTATTTCTTGATATTTTGGGCCGTGTTTTATGTAAAGCTGGACCATTCGTCTGACTTTAACATTTAGACTGCGTTCTGAAATTCACTGTAAGCATTGAAAATTTATAATGTGCGTGACATAAACTATAGATTTACAGTATTGGCAGTGAATATCCGAACGCAGCCTATATATCGATTATTATTGCGAATTTCATAAAACGATCCTTTTTATTCATCTCAATTCGTTCTAACACTATGCAAGCGGAGTTATGGGTATCACGTCTGGAGTATTGTCTGTATATCGCGTAATAATAATACTCGTACCTGTAAATTAAGCTATCTGAAATTAAATTATCACAACGTAACGAATAAGATATCAAAATTATTCGCTAATTTTTTACTATTTTTGCTTTTAAAACTAATTTTTTTGCTTTAGTTTTTAAAAGGTTATGATAGCCCAATATTAAGTAATTTTTTTAAAAACTGTAGCACGAAGATTCACTTTTAAAGCAAAAACGGCAAATAATTCTCATGTCTTATTGGTTACGTTCTAATAATTAGGCACAGCATAGCTTCAGTATACCTACCTAGAGGAAAGTCACCAATATCGGCACACCAGTTTATTTTATATTTCTTAAACGAAAGCTAACAATAAAAGTAAAAATTTGTTAGCAGAAATACAAACTAAAAAGTGACTTCTGTCAAATAGTATAGTAGTCATTACAATACTATTTCGTATTTTGTAGATAATTAATATTTTTGCAACACATATCAAAAAGAATGTCTGAGAAATTGGGCTACAAAACTGGAACGTATTTAAGGTTAACGTATTTAAGGTTTAAGGTTACAATAAGTGAGGTAAAACTTTGGTGATATTATTAAATCTACGTTGCTATACCTTTTCTTCTCATTGAGAAATATATCGTACAGCAATTTTATCTTTTTAACCATATTATGAGAAAGAAGAATATGAAAGAGAAAAAAATAAATAAATTGTTTAACTAAGTAGTANAATATATTTTTATATATTAAATAATTAATTTTATAAAATTAGAAAGTTAGAAAAAAATTAGAAGGTTAGAACAGAACATTTTGAAAATAAAAGCAATTTTAAACCTATGATCTGTTCTCACGAAAAAATGTAGACCGCTTAACGCTACAGGAGTAATTTTATGTTTAAAACTGCACTACGAGACAAATATAACAAATACATATATGTATAAATAAAACAGTTTTAAGAAGCTACACACACATATATATATATATATATATACTGTTAAAAATATACTGAAAATTCAGTCAAAATAATGACTGAATCATAAGAAAAATGCACTTGAAAAAAGTTTCAGTCATTTTAAGTTGGATTTTTAGTCAAATTTACTAGTGTTTCAGAATGTCTCTGATTATTAAGACTTACTGAATATTCAGATTTACTTTCTCTTAAATATCAGTTAAGAATTTAACTGATAATTCAATCACACTGACTGTAAATAACTTCACTTAATTTTGACTGATTTTTAAGAAACATTTTTCTAATTGTGTATATATACATATATACATATATATAAAATGATGTAATATTATCGCTAATACATTCCTTATTGTTTAAACTATCCAATTTGTAAGAGAAAATCATGCAAATTTTATTTTTGCTCTTAAAAAATTCGTTTTTATCAAATTTTATATAGAAAAAAACCACGAATGTATGAACTAAGGGTTTCTATTTCTTTAATTATCTTTAGGGACCATATTTTTATCGGTATTCATACAGTGTAATGTATAATTTCAGAGAAATAGGGGGTGCCATTTTATGGGGTTTGTGCCAATATTCGTGACTTTCCTCTATATATATTAATATCTATGAAATTCTATTAAAATCCATAATTATATGTATGTACATATTGAATTTTAATTAAATCATAAACAATTTTCTAATTGGAAGTTTTTCAAATTAATATTATAAATATAAAATAAAAGTAAAAAATCTTTTACCAATTTATATAAAAGTATTAATTATGATACCTGCTGAACTGGTAATAATAGATATTTTTGCATATTACTTTGTGTTTCACACAAAAAATAAATTGAAATAAAACAGATTTCACAAACTTTTAATGTTGGATTAATTCTGTTAGTAAAAGACATTTATAATTAAATTTGGATTAATCTTACTTGCAAATTGTATAAATTATAATTAATTGATCAATAAAAGCAAATATAAAAATAATTAAGTTGCACATATTTAATGTTTTGTTTTGACTTATTACAATAAAAATTTATCTAGAAGAATATTAAAGGCTTTAATTATAATTTGAGTAAAATTTAAGAGTTAAAATTAAGAATTTCGAAAATATTAATAGAATGTATCAAGTACTCAAGAGTTCATTGAATATTTTACTATTAAATACATATGATACATTTGTTTTTACTTTTTACCGAAAATATGCCAAAAAATATATTAATCGGTTATTTCATCCGGAGGATAATAAAACATTTTTTAGATATTTATTGTATGAATATATAATATAAATTAATTCACAATCATATTATTATTAGTTACAGATTTCAATAAGCACATTCTGCAGGCAATGATATTGATGAAACCACAGAAGAAATGGCAATGGCAACACATTCTGGTACGTACATTTATTTATTTATTTGTACATCATGAACCGATACTGTTAAAAGCAGACAAACACTTATTTATCTTTTAAAATATAAAAAAATCCAAACAAATTATATAATTTATACCAGTAAATTATATTTTTAATATAACGTTTTTTAAGTGGTAAAGAAAAGCTTCCCGAGCATCCGTTCCATTTTGTTCTTCTTTTACGAGATTAATTTACGACGAGCTTAACATTCGATGGAAGTCGTAGAAGTATATCAGCCGCGGAATGTTCGCCATTATTCGCGGTACGACTAAAACTCGGGGAGCAAAGGGGCGCACTCGTATCTTAGGGGAGCGTCGCGACGCGTTGCTATTGGCTGAGCAAACGCTTTTACAAGCTGCAGTGAGGCATTTGATCCCTCGGTAGCAACCCTCCCGAGACTTATCCCGCATTGGCGCTTTAACCATAACGCGGCTCCTGGTCGTACCTAATAATATGTTTTATAGAGGCCGTCGTCCAGTATCTTTCTTCGACGAACGAGCTCTTAACCGTAGATACGAAACACCCGTGTTACTTGGAACAAAATTGTCTTAGCAGAAGTGCACAAAATAAAATAATATATATTTAAATCATAGAATAATAATATTCCACTTCATAGAGAAAAACATATAACGCTATTTTATATAATTTTTTTTGTAATATGATATAATATATGTGTGTATATTTTACTTATATATATTAATCTGTATTATTAATATTTTTGACATTTTTAGCACTTTTAATATACTGTCATATGTATTATTATATTATGTAACTAACGTAAACTTATAAGAATCTTGTATTCCATAGAAACATATACATATGTTAATATAATATCTATATGTTAATATAATATTACATTTCCATATTAGACATTGATTATTCACTAGAATATTGTCATTTTGTGTCGCAATACTAAGATATACTTTTAATTACAATAGTTTTTTTACAGAGTTATAGTTCAATTATATTATTATATGTATTTAATTAAATTTAAAAATACGAGATATTAATTAAGCCAAAAAAATTGTTTATAAAGATTATTCACAATTAATTATACACAAAACGCTTTTAACATTTTTCTAAAAAAGGTATGAATATGATATAGCTAACTTTCATTTCTTCTCTTAATAATGCAGATATCGTTTTCCCTATTTTGCCGAAGAATGTTCGATTTCATTAAAAATTGAAATTAATTTAAAATTACAATATTCTTTAGAATTATAATATCAAATAAAAAAGAATTGCTATATGTATAAACAAATAAAATGATATATATTTCTAATATACTAATTTTTAACATAACAAATTATTAAATTGAATTATTAAATAAATTACACAAAACGTTTTGATCACTCCGCCATCAAATATGTATAGAAGAGAAAGATTTATAGAAAATATTGTATTATGGAAATGTTTTTATATTACGCATTGCACATCTAGATAGAGATGAATTAAAATTTATTTATTTATTAAAATTTATCTCTATATCTAGATGGGCAATGCATAATATGAAACATTTCCATAATACAATATTTTCTATAAATCTTTCTCTTCTACACATGTTCGATGTCAGAATGATCAAAACGTTTTGTGTAATTTATTTATTTCTACACGAGTTACATACAGATGCATGCACAATGATCTAATAGCTATTAGATCATTTTTAGAAGTATCAAAATATAATATTGTAGTTTTGATGAAATCTAAATGCATTTATTATACTTTAATGACATCGGTAAATAATATAGTAACTGTTTTTTTAATCAAAAGCGTTGTGTAACCGTGTCTTGCATTTCTAGATAAATTAAATTGTATATATGAAAAAATATATATTAAAAATATATAAAAATAGCACGTAAAAGTTATGTACTCCTATTTTAATTTTTTAGTATAATTCCAAAGATTCATATATGTGGATGTAATATAATTTCGGGAGGGTTGTTGTACAGGCAAATCATTTGAAAATTACAGTTTTGCAATTGCAATTCTTCTTGATACTGTGGATTTAATTAGCTGTATATACATAGCATATTCAATTTATATTGAAATAAATACACAGACATAAATCTGCTGCATAAATTTATTGCATTAAAACTATTCTGGCGCAAATTGTATGATTTGATTACTTTCACACGCTGTTTGCAAGTATCTTTCGATGAGATACGTGCATACTGGCAAGACGTGTCAGCGCATTGCCCGATTGTAAATTCATAATTTAGCGTAGCCATTTCGACTGGCGGTAGTGTTCATCACGGTAACTTTCGGTTTTGAGGGGGGAGACTTATTGATGGTCCGCGTTTACGAGGCCGTTCGGCGGTTTTCCGCATACATTCGCCGCAGATTAAGAAAAAGAGCGGGCCAAGTTGCACCCCTTTACGATCGCGTAAACTGCATTGGATTGCAAATTCTCGAGCACATAATAACGATCTCATCGTCATCCCCGTCGTCCCTGCGGCGAAGAAACGCCTGTAGATTAGATGGCTCGTTCTCGATGGGCGATACGAGAAATATGTCGGTTCGTATCCTATTACCCGAGTGCGCCACCCCTCTTTGGCTGACGTGGCGCGCACGCTATTTCGCTCGTCCCTTCACGCCAGAGAAAGGACCGTTCTGGCAGAGAGATGCTGCGAGAGAGTGTTTCCATGGATACCAAGTCGGCCATCTTGGTATATGGGCGGTGAGAGATACGATAGACCGGAGGAAAATCCGATAAATTTACTGCGACTACGTGGGAACGGGCAGCTTCGTTTCAAAATGGTGACTCGTCTCCAGTCGCGATATGTTCAAACTGCGATAACTTAAATATTTACTTGTATGATTTCGTGCTTCTCTCATGTACATTATTTTTTTATTGAATCTAATTTTCTGGACAAAAATTTTTATACATCTTAAACTTGCCAAATTGTTTGTAAAAATACTGTAACAATGCCAATTTTTAATATTCTGTTGATTTTATGAATATTATATTATTTGAAAGTCGATAATAATTAAATAAATTTAACATTTAACTCTTTCAATAACATATGTACATATAAAATGACATTTTTGCAAAAATTCTCTCGAATTTCTCTCGAATTGTGATATTTTATTGAAAAATGCGGTTATTGTATTTTTTATACCGTCAATATATCTATAAAACGAATTCGTCGGTGGTCGTCAATGTAATCTAATCTACAAAATCGCAGGATGGAATAACCGATAGATATTAAAGATAGAAAGAAATGTCCGTGGCGAAAAAGAAGCAATAAAATTGGTACGGATGCGACTTTAGCCGAACGTCTAAGAATCGCATTCTCTTCACGCGTATTTGGCATTATTGTACGGCCAACGTTCCGCGATGTGATGTTTCTTCAACAGAAGGTTTAGGTGAATAGGTCGCTAAAGGCATACTTTTATTGCGCCTGTAAATATTATAACCACCATTTGCTTTTTCCTTTATAACTAAAGATCCTTCATAATCGGAAAGGTAAAGAATAACTCATCTAAAGGAATATATACTATCGAGCTATTGTGTTAAAAATTTTTCGTGTCCTATAAATCTAACGTGCTTATAGATAATATTTATATAACGAAGAAATTAAAAGTAAAATATGAAGTAATAATTTATTTTATATATTTGTGCAATCGCGAAAGTCAGGCGTGCGTATTAATATTTTAATATCACTTTTTTTGGAACAACAGTTGCATTACATATAAATAATTCGGTTTCGTGAAGCATGAAAAATTAAACATATATAAAAATGTTAAATATTACTAGCGATAGTAGCCGCTTCGATATCCAGTCGCTTAACCGTGTTCCATTTTGACAAGGGCTGCACATGATTTCTTTTATTTGTCAATAAAAACGTGCTACGTGCTCTGTTTCCTTGGTAACAATCGCGTAGTGTCTCCTCCTTCGCAATGAAGTCCTTTAATATGTCTCTCGTGAAAGTAGCAAGAAAGTCGTTGTCCGCCGGCACTTTTGACGCGGTAGCAACTGCTGAATCGCCAATTGGTTTTGCCAATATAGAAGAGTGACAAAAATATTTTTTTTCTAAATAATTGTATGTTAGTCCGGTATAGTAATATTATCATTGTATTTTAATATTAATTGATTTTTCATATTTCTATATAATTGTTCATATTTGGAAATGTAATGTTATTTTAAATATAATAGAAAATATCTTTAAAATTTATTTTTTTGTAACAAAAATTTTTAAAAAGGTTTAAAAACGTTTAAAATTTTAAAAATGAATAAGAATAAATAAAAGATGACAATTTTGTTGCAAATTTTACTTTAATAATAAATTATTGCTATGAAAATTAAAATAAGTCATGATGGACAACAATCTCTCTTTCTGGTAATGAGAAATTGATTCGTCAAAGAATCCATTCATATTCATTTAGCTATTTTCTATATATCATTCAAGATGATCTATAATGACAGTCTAAAGATTATCTATAATGATTGTTTATAATTTTTAATGATAAACTCCAAAATTTCCGATATATTCTCCTTTCATAAAAAGACTTTTGTTAATAAAGAAAATCTGTTAATTCTAAATTTACTAATCGCTTTTTTTCTAATTCTAAATTAATATCAATGACATATCGTATGTTTTATATAGAAATAAAATAATTACTTTTACGTAGAAATAAAGTAAAACCATTTACCATTTATATAAGATTCTTAGAATCCTTATAATGATCCTTGACGTTTTCTTTATATATTTATTAGTTTATTTGAATTTGCAAGACTTTTCGGAATCTCATTTGTCATTGGCTTAGTTAAAAAGAATTTTCCGGAACTTTATTCATCATTGATTTGAGTTTATAAAGTTTGTCGGATTTTTATATATTTCGAATAAGTCATGTATCCAATAATGGAAGAACTTAGAACCAACGACAGTATTTTTCTTCGATACAGAATTCTTGGCGCCTAGAAGAATCATACAAATATTATTAGGAAATTTTTGTTGAGATAAATTTCAACACGCTAAAGCATTATTTTAAAATAAATTGAATTATTATTCTACGTGAGTTTAATAATAAAATTAAATTATATAAAACGCGCGTATGAGATCATTGATCAATTATAATAAATATTATACATTTATTTATTACACATTTAGCGCAAAATTTATTTACCTGCCAGATTTATGCTCAACAATAAAAGAAACAGCAACGCAGCTTTGCGCCCGGCCATTTTAATGTTTTCTGTTGCCTGCATTGTTTGTACGCGGTATTTATATACGATCTATCAGTATCGTCGTGCTTTGATAACCGATTCAGGTTAATAGACTTTTCTAATTACTAAATTACTAAATGTTGTAATTTTTGTCTTTGAAAAGATACGCACGAGTTTATTTAGCAGCAGCTAAATTAGGCTCTCATTAACATATGTCTATAAAACATTTTTATTTTGTCTGTAATAGAGGTTACTAATGTAATTTTATTATCAGAATACGTTTTCACAATTTACAAGCACTTAGATATTATTTTACGAATTAATTATTAAAAATTTTTATGAAAATATGGAAATTATAATATTTTTTGAATTGTAATAGTATCAAAGTTGTTTAAGCGCACATTCAAGTTCATAACTACGCTTATACGTAATCCGTTGTTAATTTTTACAGATTCTCAGACAATATTGATGCTTACTATAATTAAACTATAATTAATAGACATGAAACGTTATTCGTTTATTGAGATCAGTTGAAAGAATAGAAGAGTACAAAATTGACAGAATATTCATGTGTTTCTGTAATTTTCTATACATTAAATTTTCCGTGACAAATTTTAAAGTGAGCTTGTTTAATTGGTGCATGTTTATTTTTTCACATAACGTACAAGCGTTTGTTGTATTGTTTATACAAGGCCGCCCGTCCTATTATTCGCGCGGCGACGCTCGAGCCGGCAGGCAGCGTGTGTTAACACATCATTATCAGTCGAGGTGCGATCGCGACAAGTAGCAGACGAGCATGAGCTTATGAACAATTTAATAATTATTGGCTCTCGCGTTCGGTCAATTTCGATGATTAAGTGATTTGCAAGTATATCGAAGCGGCGATTATTCAGTGAAATAGATATCTCGCGCGAAATTTTATTTACTTGCATAAATTTAATTCAAATAGAAATGGAAACGGTAAAGGATTACAATAAATTATTATTTCATTATATTTACTTTCTTTAAGAACCCTTCAATTCTTGTATTTATAGATATACTGAAATTATTTTATGGATGTAAGAAATGAATCAAGTGGATTGTGGCTTTAAATGCGTTTTATTTTTTGTGATAATAAAATGTGCATCGCGTTCAATTAACATCAGGAGTGTCATGCATAATATCGTGCGATTATTATATAATTAATTCATATATTATCGTTTTTTATTTTAATTAATCGTAATTTTGTGGGTGCAGTATTGTGTTGTGGGACTGCAACCAAAGAATCTGAGAGGAGGACGAGGCCTGGGAGGCATCAGGCGACGGCGGAGCAACTATGCGGTGAGTAATTTACTATTTAAATATAACTTATTTTTTATAACTTATTTTTTACTTGTTTTTTATGGATTTAATCATTTATTTTGAATGCTTATTTGGATTATTTAAGTGAAACTTCAGGATACAAATTTTTGCTTAACAAAGTTAATGCTTTAAATGATACCTATCCTCTTTTTTTAAAATTGTGTAATTGCTTGGATCGCTCGAAAGATAAATTAAGATTTTAATACGCATAATTATTATTTTTTAAATATTAATTATTTTGGAAGCTTCTATAATTGGATTTTATATTTGTATGTTACAGATCAGCGTAGTTACAACGTAATCACACAACTCCGCTGGTGCGCATCGTATCGGTGAGTACCGATATATGTACGAATGTATAAATATGTATGTATGTATAAACAAAGTTATAGAGCGAAGTTTAAACATGCAAACTCTATGTGATACCAATTTTGTTAATTGGCCAATTTTCATCACTTTGAACATAAAAACTATTGTGATTTCGACATTTTTGTATTACAATATTCGTCTCTTGCTAATTTCCGAAATATTACTATTAATAAGTACTGTGTGCTGATTATGTTATACTTTGCACGGTAATAACTGAAATGTTATAGCTTTGTTCAATGTTTTCATTCAGGAAAAATTAGTTCTCTACAGACTGTTCGATAAATCTGCATTACAAAAATGTAATCACCTACGTAACGACATTATGTATAATTTTATTAAAAGTGATGAACTTAAAATTATTTTTTTCGGCTTTTATCGAGCGCAGATGCGTGAATGTTTTAGAAGATGTGCTTACTATTTGAATTATATGTATAAATATATGCGGAGCCGCATATAGGCTATAAATCTGAAGTAGACATGAGACGTTTACGTGTTAAGCATGCGACGTCTAATTTCTCGCGCGTTAACTTTATTGCGATAACGAGGACTAGAATTATTACTGGCACAGGGATCCTTAGAAAATTAGGCGCCTGTTCGCCCACTAACCGCCAATCATCGCTTCATAAAATTCACTATGCGTGTAAACCCACTATACGAATTTAAAAGTACTGCCCGAAGGATCATGTCGGTCTTGTTCTTCGGCGTTAAGTGGTTCGCCACTGTTTCTGCGAAAAAAAGAAAAATATGTTGCCTCCCTCGTAATCGCCGTAATCACGAACGAGATACGTTTTTCGCGCGTACGTCGTCGCTGTTCCTCAATATCTAGCGAGCCGCCTGTAATTGCCGAAGAGAAGCAACCATAGGCTGTGGGGACGCGTATAAACCAGGTATCCAAGTAAGCTTGATATTTTCGGTTCGTAAAACTTTATGGATGGTAATATCTCCTACAGCGTAGCGCTCAGCAGATACTAAAACTTCTCCGGACTGCCCTATATAAATGTATAGGAAGTCTCATCAATGTAACCCTCTAGATCCGTTCTATTCGCTTCTTCAATTTTTTCGTCGTTGCTGAATCGTGCAAGAAAAATATTTAATATTTCGCGCACATAGAACATCAATATATTCGCTTGAAGATGATAGAAATATTCAGATTTCACATAAAGTCTTTCCCTTTTAGTCAAAATTAAATTTTTTCCATGGAATATCTTTTTATATTATTTAATTGCAATGCCAAGATTTTTGCAATTATGTTCTTGTTAATGTTTTTATATTAGACCTTTATATATTTCTGATATTTTAGAAATATAATTATTAACGAATGTGGAAGCAATTAGATCTTATGTCGACACATTTAGAATATGAGTTATTTAATTTTGTAAAAAAAATGAAGAGTATATTGAAAATATTTTGTTATATTTCGAGGATAACTATTTCCTAGGTGATAACTGTTCTTGAAATCCTACTATATCTACAGACGATCTTTTTGGATATCTTCTTTTTCAACATGTATGAATTAACATTACGACGAATCTCGTTAGATGGCAGTTTTTGATGTAATTTTTTTTAGCTTTCTCTCCTAATATAAAAAAATTATTAAATATTTCTTTCAAAGTTAGAGAAATCTCTCTTATTATATAAATTCAAGCTATACATTTAAATTTATTTCTTAATAGTGAGAACAAAAAATAATAAAAAGAAAAGAATTAATATAAAATGATTTTTAGTATTTTTTAAATTAGTATTTTTACAATATTTTTACAATATTTTTACAATATGTATTAAGAATGTAAAAGAATAAAAAAATAAGTCAATATAAAAAAATATGCATGTAAATTTAACAGATGATTAAAACTTAATTAGAAATCTATTTATATCTTGCATACTACGTTAAATTGTATATATTAGAGAGATGCTATACAATTTTATTAAACTTATAAGTTTTATAATTAATGGAATGATAATATTTTATGTTTGCACATTATTATGTTGTATATAATAAAAATTAGAATTTTTTATAACAATAATAATAATTGTCTTTAATTGTTCAAGATCTATTAAACATCACATTAGTTCACTATTATTGTTCATTATTAACATACTACATGTAATTATATCATTGAACACATTCTTAATTTTATCTTTATATCGATCTCTTATTTTTACAATATAATTAATTTAAAAACTGTTATACTTTAATTAACTAATTTAAGAACTGTTATTATTTTTCAATTCTATTATTATTATATCTTCAATATAATTCTTTATATTTTTAATATATTCTTAATGTGGAAATATCCAACTCTTTTGATAACACGTGTCGTATTCAGACAAATTTATGAATTATAATATATAAATTACGAGAATGAGAATCTATAGAAAAGTATATCATATCACATTATTATTTACGTATTGATGAGATGTATATTGAGAGTTTAATCAGTATATGACGGAAAAGTATATGACGTAAATCGCGTTTTCACTCTGACTTTTTTCCGTCGCGACAGGTTTCTGAATTGACACTTTATCTCAAGTCATCTGAGAAAACGGCATTGCAGGTTTCGGCTACGAAAGGCGACGGTATAACTTTGAAAGATGCACCGCGTATTTGTTCGTACACCGTGATAATCAGTTGAGCAAATAACGAACGAGTCGTCTTTGGCGACGGCCGTCGGATCTCGAAGGACTCGACTGGTTTCAGTAAGCAAGACGCGCGATCAGTTTCTCTTGAGCGGCACATCTAACCACATTGCATTTATACATTCTTTCACGGAACATAGAAAATAAAATCTAGCGATTTTAATATCGATTCACCATAATCTGCAAGTGCTCGTGAAAACAACAAATTGAGAAGACAAGTATAATAGTGATAAATTGTGAACAGTGTGCTGTTTTTTGCCATCATAAAGTTATTATAGCTTCTACTATTCTAAAATGAGTGAATACACGAAATATGTGACAGATTTAAGGTATTAATAAATGATAAGTACTTTTGATCTGGAATGCTAGAATATATTTAACAGAGCAGTAAGCAAATGTTTCTCGAGTTCGATACTACAATATTATAATGCCTAGTAGGAAATATTATTTCTCTTTGTGATAAAAATCAAAAACGTATTCTTTTAATAACATGCTTAATGTGTTTCTAACAAAACTCTAAACAGAAGAAGAAGAAAAAGAAAGTTATTCTGACACTAGTACTGCCAAATTAGAAAAATGACAAGACACAACTTTTCATCTATCGAAAAAGTCGTGTATAAAGATAATAATGCGGTGTCATGTACTCGAGTTTTCAAATTAGAATATAATAAAACAATAATAAGTAATGCAAAAAAATCTGAATGAACTCTCGCACGAATATAGTTTAAAGAATTCATGTATCTAAAGACATTATTATTATTTTTTTGCTTTTTTTACAGATGAAAGCCTTGTTCGAGAATTTTTTTAAAGAGAATATCGCAAAATTAAAAACTTATCTAAAAAGATAAAAATTGATGTCACATTTTATTTTCCGACATTAAATAATCTATTAGTTTTAAAAAGATATTGCATGCTTAATGCATTCCTGCAAATTTAAACGTTTGTTCGAAACGAATAAAGTACTATGAGAAACTGTAACGAGGTTTTCTGACGTACTGCTAAATTCATTTTATTTTAACATCACAAAGTTGAAAAGATAATGATTTTATCAAATACTATGAAGTTTAGAAATACAGAAAGAAATAGTATGATTAGAGCATCGTTTCTTCTTCGTTCATTATATCTGTCGCGATTGAATAAATTCGTTAAATTGCTTAAGCACGGATGACTTTCTCGCTTCGATAATGCGTCCGACACGTTTGTTCGTAATCAGTCTCCGTATTACGCTACGCAAGGCCGGTAAAACACATTGAAATCCGACGGCAAATCAAGTCGCCGTGTGTAGATCTTTATGAGGCAGCATAGTCATACAGGCCGCGTAGAGCAGGGACGAAAACGCCGAAGTGGGAGAACACGTAAGCACGCTGTTTTTATAATACACGTTAAATAACTTTACGACGCCTCAAGTATCGTGGCAAATTGATTTCGTAACGACAATCACGGAATTAATGCACAATAAAAGTATCATGGCGGCAATTAAGCCGAGCACTTGCTTAACTGTGAATCGCTCGCGGCATTTCAGTCGCGCTTGGGAGCGCCGGATGAATGATACATAAAGCGGATCGATGTGCTGCACAGTGCGACGTTTCCACGGCAATTTTTTTTCTTAACGTCGAAACATTTCTGTAACGTGTTTGGAAAGGGATGAGCAGAGCATACGAGACGCTCCCGCGGTGAATTCTTTGTAACAATTGATCGGAATATTAACCAGCTTGGAGATAATTTCTGTTTTATGTATCACACTCTCGTTACGCGTGTTGGGGGAAAATTTGCGGATAACCGAGCGAGAATTGCTTTTGCAAACGTTAAGATGCTGTACCGCAGTTCTGTGTGTGCGCTTATTGCGATATTAGATCAGCGTGAACCGATCCAAGCGGAGCCATGGCGCCGCGTTTCGCGCGCGTGCGTTTGTGTACACAACTATTAAGTGCTTACATTTATGCCTGTCATAATTGGCTTCGTTAAATGAAGAGAGTGACTGAGGAATTAGCTTGCCGGTAATAACGCGGCTATTTATTAACACGTGAAACGAGATGCCACAGGCCTCACGAACTCGCGGGCACGGGAAGTAGATCTCCTCTTCTTCTCGCACGTTTGGAGAGCCCTGTCGTAACTTCTTCCTCCCAAGATCAGCCCGATGGTGAGTGGTATCCGATTAAAATCTAGAAATTGCTTTCCACATCTGCCCCCATCGGTATCTCGGTATCTTTAGAATAAAATAATCACGGTTTGCTTCGACGGCAAGCATTCTTCTTGTTTATACAGGAGATAAAAATAGATTACGTTGTCTTTAATGAATTTCTCACGACGCGACGATACCAGCGTAGGCAGTGAGAAAGAATGAAAGACGAGGAAAAAAAGAGATCGCGACCGGGGCAATGATGGAGCGGAGAAGGACGTTAGAAGGTGGACGAACTGAATCTGCGAAAAACACGGTCTGGTCAGTTCTGAACAATAACAATTGATTTTATTGCTCCCGAGACGGTTTTGACGTTTTTGAGAGACGCCGAAGAGAGAAACATCCCCGCGTTCTCTCGACCGGTTTATTTCTTTTCGCTGAGTCTACCAGCTCCCTCGATTTGCTTGGTTGTATTTTTTGGAGATTCTCCATCGCTTCTTTCTCGTCGCAATAGTGACCGGCTAGCCTATATTCCACTCCGATTTCACTCCGTTTTCCGCGTTTCTCTATGAAAGGATTTTACAAGGGGTGGGCAAAAAAATATTTCTAAGCCTAGAAATAGGAAGTTTCTCTTTTTTCAAAAAGAACCTACAAGAGATACTTATGCATGGTTCGTGATCTAAAAATAAAAATAATTTTTCAGTTTTTTGAGGGAACGTGCACTGTACAATATTTTTTTCAAGTTAGATAAGATAAATTTTTTTAAGGTAAACGTTAAATTATTTATCTAGTTGGTTTTTTTCATTCGGTATTTTTTATTTTCATCTTTTTTATATCGAGAAAGAATTGATTTTTTTTTAAAATCGTGTAATAAGATATAAAAGTATTAGTTTATGTCCATATTCTTTTATTTAATGGAAACTTGACGCGGACGTAAATAGGACTTCTTTAAGATACGTTGTTCGGAACTGCCACTTTCTCCGAAATTGTTATTCGTCGTATATCTCAAGTGGTACTTGCACGATGTTGATTGCTCTTTCGCACAACTCGATGTGATCGCAAAGATGACAGAATGTGTCGCTATATTTTATCGCTCGCGATTTCGGTCAGCAATGCGTTAACAAATATTTC
Organism: Tetramorium alpestre; assembly: GCA_021460005.1. Taxonomy (NCBI): domain Eukaryota; kingdom Metazoa; phylum Arthropoda; class Insecta; order Hymenoptera; family Formicidae; genus Tetramorium; species Tetramorium alpestre. The sequence goes on from JAJVSH010000014.1 coordinate 511,238, forward strand.
GTAAAGCGAACTCTCGGTTTAGAGATTACAATCGAAGAAATTACGATTGCCAGAGAAAGAAGCTTCTGATTTACGAGGAGGATACGTTGTTAAACATGCCGGGACATGTAAAAAAGGACAACTTGTGAGCGCATTGCGTGGCTTAATTTTGACATCAGAGCAGGTCTTGGTGCAGCCTGCTGGACCCTAATCTCCGATGTGATGTGGTGGCATGTTCACATTCCGAGTGGAATGAGCGTCCGAAAATGGATGCCGCCGCAACCGTGGGAGGCATTTCGGCGTCTGGAAAAAGATGGTGGCGCGGGGGAGCGAGATCCATGAAAGAGGTAGATTTACTATCAGAGAGAGAGATTTCATTCCTTTGGGGTTTAGGCTTTCTCGGCAATCCCATTACGGGAGTCAAATGTGATTTAGGATCTTGGCCTTATACCGCGCACCGGCCTATGGTGTACACCATAGGCGTTTCATATCTCTTCGGGACAGATACCAACCGCCGCGCTCTCCCGATATTCCAGCGGCCAGCCATAGTCATGGGCGTTTCCAGCCGCGTAGCAGGAATTATTTCCTACGGCTTTCGGTAATCGATATTCCAATCGGGGAGGAAGAGGATGGATCGGCGCGGCATTTTCAAGAGCCTTTTCCGGGAAAATGGCCACCGATCCCAATATTTTTAAGCATTAAAATCGTACATTTACGAGTCATACGTTCAACGACTTCTCATTAATACGGTGCTTGGAAATCCGTGTTCTATTTATCGCATAGTGTCATTATTTAAATCAAACTTTTTTTTAGAACTTTTATTTAGAATGCACCACCCTTGGAATCACATTAAATGTTAATTCAACGCGGTACACGCGATAAAAGCAATTCGCTTTGTTGCGCTCGTGCGTGTTGCTGTAAAAGCCTTGCTACGGTCCTGCGTTGTTTCATCGGGCTCCAAGACGCGGGCTTACCGACTTGAGACTCGTCGTCGTGCAAGTTCGAGCTTCGCGTATCCGCATTCGCTATACCTGCTATTATGTAGACGATAATGGTCGCCGCATAAATATTCACACCGGTGATGCCCATAAATGCTACCGTCGCCGCGTGCTGCACGGTATATTCGATATACGCGCGCGTACAGGCATTAGAGTTGCTAGGTGGTTCACCATCTTGGATCGACGTCAGATCCTTGATCCTGCTGAGCAAACGGGACTATTAATCACGCACGCCGACGCGAGGTACTTCGAGAAGGCTCGCTATCGAGAAGCGAGTTCCTGCCGATCGGTGTATGATTTATATCTTTAATCAGAAGATGGATGAATTGGTTTTCGTTCGTCACGAAGAATTGACGAGACTTCGAGTCCATTTTAATTTTCCTGTCATTACGAATGTCATCAAATATTTTTATTACTCCTAATTCATTCGCCTCAACTCGAGAATTTGATCAAGATAAGAGTAAATTTTTTAAATTATTCTTCGAAATAATAATTGTTTCACATTTGTTACAATGATAATTAATAGAGAGAGAGAGAGAGAGAGAGAGAGAGAGAGAAAAGATATTTATTATAAAGTAATCAGTATTTCGAATAAAATCGCTTTTACTTATTTGAACTGTTCTAATGAAATCACAAGACATATTAAAAAAAAATATTTAATTGTTTAATGCACATTTTACGAAGATGCGTCCATTGAAATTATTCCTGGAAATATTATCTATTTTTTGTTCACGTTGTTGCAAATCCACCGCAAGCGGGATATCAAAATTGGTCGGAGCTGTCTTCATACCAATATCGAAGCAACGCAACGTGAGGGGTCCACTTACACAATTATCCGCTCGCGGAATCTCCTCGGCGGCCGTTCGCTCGCCGTTTTACTGCCGCCTGCGCTCTCGCCCCTTTTTTTTTACTTTTATATTCCCAAGCTGCTTTTTAAGACTTCCCTCATCCAATTCCCTCTTTCTTCTACGCCGTCTTCCGCCTGCTCTCTTCGGCTGTACCCTCTCCGCGCGACTCGATTCCGGCAGTTACCGCCATTCTCTCTTCTTACGCGTTCCACCGATCCGTTTCCATTTACCGTCTCTATTCCTCTTCAGCACTGATTGTGTCGCCTGAAAATTCCAAGAGTGATAATAATTGCAGCAAGTTGCAACAGATTCAGCTTTAAACTTATCTGACCGGTTCATGTAATAGAGACGCCTTAAACGATGCGTAGTAATGTCCATTTCTACCAATGCAGATTAACTTTAACCTCGGTTTAATTTACTTTTCTTTTTCTAACTCTTAAGACTAAAATAGGATAGAAAATAAGTTAAACCGAGATTAAAGTTAACTTGCATTGATAGAAATAGACATAAATCGACCATGTTGACGCGATACTTTGAGAAAAAATTTTGCTTGATGTACAGGATGAAGTATTTTAAATTGTAAATTGTATTTCATATGTCTTTGATAAGGAAAAAGATGGCAGAGGAACAGCTTAACATTTAACTACAATGTTATTGTTTTGCAAGTGAAGCAATATTAAAAAGCAACGTATTAAAATACAAAATGAAATGGATAATAAAGATACTATCAACGAACGTGTTTTTTTTTGCAATGAGAAAGATAAGTAATGAAAGTAAGCGAGACAGTTAGGCACCTTAGTCGTAATTATAACAAGCTGTGAAACGTGACGAATCTTGAATTGTGCGACATTCTCACCGCGAGCGATAACGACGCCGAGCTTCATTCCCGCGCATGCAGAAATCTTTTACAGTAATCGGTTTCCTCATACTTCAACAGTTCCTCGATACGATAAGAAATTTGGCAGCTTTGGTAGAGAGAGGATGAATTATTTTTTATTTTAGAACAAAGTATACGGAGAATATTCTGGATAAAGAAAGAAGTAAAAATTACTTCTGTAGTCTGAATGTCATATATCTCGGAAACATTTTATTCTATTAGTTTGCATGTCCAATAATTTTTTGTGATGGAATTTTTAAATCAACTGTGGAATGTTTAACGCTTTTATACTTTGCCGAGCGAGTCCTGCTCCCTGCTATTGCTGCGCGGCCACTAAAACCACTGTCACGGTGGACCAGAATGATTTGTGCTCTTGATGGAAACTAGTTTCGAGCTTTTTGTGATGGCGACTGAAATGGCGAGATGACTGGAATCTTTTCTCTTTTAGGTATCTTATAACGCTATAAGTAGGAGTGGCGGGTCCTGACCATAGAAATTATTTTGTTACATGTAATTTGTGTCAGATTTTAGCTATATTTCTCTTTCTCTCTTTCTCAAAAATAGATATTTTTCAAGAGCAAATTTTATACTGGGAAATTATTATTCGAATAACTGAAACTAATGCGTCAATTAATAAGAGTGTTTAAATACAAGTAGTTTAACAAATACAACAAACATATATAAAATACATTAATTCAATAGTTACAATTAGCATAAGAATATTAAAATAAAGTACATTATTGCATTGATAAATAATTTCTTCAGTAAGCTTGATACTTAAAGATACGAGATTAATTATTGCAAATTTTTACTAACAGTCCTTTCTTATATGCATTTAAAAATGTCTTTTCACTGAAAACGCTACCGATCAGAGAGATATCTTATATATTGATTTTGTTTCTCGAAGCAAAAGTATTTTTTCATTGATTTATTTGCTCTCTCGTTCCGGGGCTTTCAGGATACGGCGGCTAAAACGCTGCCTAACAGTGCGCTGCGTTGGCTCGTGTTTCGAAGCGTGCTAGCACGGAGCAGAGTGGACAGTCGTAAATACGCGTGTAAATATATAGCGGCTGTTACGTCGGCCGCTGTAAAGTCATAGTATGTAGCCAACGTTAAATGTTTGAATCTTTACCGGGGGATTTGTGACTACAATGAATCTTATTTTGCGCGATGCGCGATGTTAATCGAATTACAATCTGCAATTTTTTCAGATAAATCTGCGACGGAGTGGGTATACTGACAAAAAATTACAGATGCTTTGTTAATTAAAAGATAAGACAAAAATAAAAATTATTGTGAGGTTGTTACAAAATGTTTTTCTTTCTTTGTTAAGAGATAGTAAAAATACGATAACAATTACAATTTATATGTATAAGGATGAAAATTGTGATACAATTTAACTTAAAAATTTAACTTAAAAAATACATGATATAAATCTTTAGATATCAAGCAGATTTCTCTTGGATGACTTCGGAATTTAGTTTAATTTGAATCTTTATTGAAAAGATTCATTTCGATATGGTGTCTCGGCCGCATCCTTTTGCGGTGACTATTTCGAAAGTTAGTGAAACTATTTTGACCGCCGAGAAAATCTGAAAACACTTTGCAGAAAAGAAAACACGGAAGCTGGGTCTAAGCAAGAGGTCCTAATGCCAGAAAGGTCAAGCAAAAAAAGTAGTTTTATGTCGGTCGTCAAAAACGTAATCTCTGTCAATAAAGTGATTAAGGCTAGTAGGAATCCTTTAAGAATACCTACTTTACCATCTTTTTTTTTTAAACTTGTCAGTTTTTCGAGCTCTTGGAGTTTTACACCCGGCTTCCGGGTCAGTTTAAAGTGTTTTGAGTAGTCAAGGTCTTAGAAGAGCTTGTTTAAACAAAAGCCAATTGGTGGTCAATTCGAGTTTCGATTAATTTCAATTCAACCAATCAATTAGGAATTGGAAAAAAGATTTTACTATCATTCCTGATGTAGCTGTGTAATTAAGTTCCATGATCAATTCATTTATGTCTCTCATTAGTGCACTAATAATACTGACACGTGGAAGATAATGATTATTCCAACTCGCAAAAACAGCTTGATTATATACAACCAATCAAGGCTATTGCCTGACGTAATGTATAGCAAATATAATAAAATCGAATTACACGAAGTGCGTACATTAAAAGTTAATAAAACTAGTTTGCTAGTCAGTTATTTCTACGTATCTCTATTTTTCTGTGTATCTCGATTAATCTGAAGATTATACGATAAATGATAATCTAAAATAAGCAGGTATTTATACAAAATGAATATTTTTATCAAAAACAATCGCTAATATAATTTTGTTACAATTGTAGATCTGACATAAAGTATTCTAATAGTCTGTCTTTATCACCGACGGTAACATCATCGAATCTTATTTCAAAGTCAAATGACAATTTATAAAGAGTTTAAATCTTAAAAAATTCATAGAATCTAGAGGAAGAGAATTTATTCATATATTTCAAGTTTGATACATTTATAATGTCAATATTTTTAGTTTAGGTTTTATTCAAGATTCGGTATCAAGATACGTAATGTCGAAAGTTAGAAAGTTAAAGCTTGATTAAATTTTAATAATGAATAAAATTTCTTAAATTAATTAAAAAATGCTAAATATAAATAATAACGATAATTCTAATTAGATATGTAATAAGAATGTTCAAGTACATATTGAAAATTTTCATTGGTACTGAAAGACAGTGCCAGGTGAAGTATTATGCGATGTAGAATGATTGTCGCAGCAATTAATCCGAATTGTCTCTCGTCTACGGTGCCACGTGAAAACAAGACGAAATGGGAGAATGTCGACTGTTCTTACGTGTCGGGCACTACAAACCAGCGGGAACCAGTAAAAATCAGGTCGCTTGCGAAAGCGACGTTAGCGTGCGCTACGCTGTGATCGCGTTGCCGGGAACGATTGTCCGGGGGGTAAGTGAGATATCAAGGAAAAGCGATAGTTCTCGGGGATACGTAGGTATGTGTGGATATACATCAGGGCACTCGGAGTGCCGCATTTAAAAGGATTTACGACGTCAACAAAAATAATCGTTTAACACGAGGAAGAAAGAGAGAGAGGGTGGAAAAAGACAGACGCGTTTGTCCGGTGCGGGATGACCGGTCGAACGGTCACCCAGTGTCTATTGCCCATCAAATGACCAGTCGAACGAGCGCGCCTCGGGAAGACCGACTTCCGTGAAGCGATGGCTCCGATCGTTACGGCTGTAGATCTGCACCTAATCCTTTTTTCGCGGCTTACTTCGCGGATTACATGGGCGTCGCGACGCAGCGCGGCAAGGCGAGCAACGCTCTCCGAAAGTAAGATCTGAATACTTGACTCTCTAGTTTTTTTTTATAAGATTCTAAGGATACGATTCTATTCTAAATTGAAACTTGTTTTTGGATAATATGTCGTGACACATGCGTTAGAATCGTAAAGAGACGTTTAGACAGTAGCTTCAAAGTTGCGATATTGTTGTTTAGGCTTCGGAAGTAAGCTTGATGACCATGGAATGTGCAAAACGACCGTAGTTTCGTCAATTTCATCGTTTCGTCCTGTCGAGGGTCCTCCGCGAGGGGTTACGATGAGGGTTACTGAGTACAAACGGCGGTATTATTCGAGGGATTAGAATCGCGAGAATATTTCCCTGAAATTCCGTACATACTCACGTTGTAATCTCTGTTTTATTAGCGAAGATACAACTAGAGTCTGCGATAAGGCCACTAAGCATGAATTATAAATTATTGTTAAGTTTAAACATAACATAAGAGAACGTTATTGATGTTGCGAAAAATATAACAAAAATATACATATATCTTTGACATTATTTGAAATATCAGATAACTTTTTTCAATTCTCTCTTTTCTCTTCTTTAATGTTTTAAGCAAAAATTTAAAAAGTATATTTGAACAAGTTAAGTAAGATTACTCAAGTAAAAAGCTCACACAATATCTGTGATTCTTTTAAAGAAAATACAAAATTACGTATGATTTCAATCTATTTCAAATATTTTATTGTTAGTCAAAGTTTAAAACTGTAGGATGGCAACAGCCCGTTGACCGTTATCTTCGCTCCTCACTTTAGATTGCCTGTGCATTCGTTCTTGATAACCAGCAGCCAAAGTAGCACTTTATCCTATGCCGCTCGTTTATGGCAGCTATATTTTGTGCTATTTAGGATTTTAGAAAAATATAGCTGCATTTTTCATTCTTGAAATATTTTTTTATTATTTGAGAAGCCTTTTAGATTTTAAAGCACACAGAATCTCGGAGAAGAAAGTTATATAAAAATTATAATTATATATATCATACTTAATAATATAAAATATTATATATAAAACATATATAATTATTTATTATACACATATTATAATTTATCTGAAAAAAATTTCCTTTCAACTGAAGATATAAGCTATTTAATCGAAATAGCATTCTTAAAGTGCGAATACATCTTCCTTAACAATTTTGGACGACATTAAAAGCTTATTCTTCCACTGAACTATTATTAAATCAAAATGTATCACACGCATTCTATAAATTGAAATAAAGTACTAAACGTCGATTGCTCGTACAATAAACTTTAATAACATCGTTAATCATTGAGCCATCGATCGGTGCATTGTCAGGTGAAATTTGTTCAGTGAGAAGGAACGGCGATTCACAGCCGTTTTTATAACAAACACATTTTTTGTATGAGAAACGCCGTAGACACAATGTTCTACGCGCGAGTAGACGTTTACCTAGCAAGATTTATGAACAGAAACGGAAATGAAGGGGACCGGATTATCGAGAATGCTCTTGTATTATACATATAAACTACGTTTCAGTACTCTCATAGAATTCATGCGCCCCGCGTATCGAAGTGCGCGTTGTTAATATCCGGGCTTTCTCTCTCCAGACCTTCCATCTAATCTTCCCTCTTCCAAATGCAGTCATCACCCTTCTCTCCCGTCTATTTCCTGCATCATCTTCTTCCCTCGAATTTGTCACCGCCCTTAAGCATACGAGTCCCACCCCTTTATGGATATAATTAAAATAAACCGTGCTCTTCTCGCATTATCGCTCTATGGGTAGATTTCATTTGCGTACAAATGTACATGACCGTATCTCGTACGAAATTAATAATAATGGAAAACAATAAGTTGCCAAAGTTTAGAATGTAAGCAAGATTGTATACATTTTCGTAGGACGAAGCAATGTAAAAATAAATACGTTTCTACTCACTTTATACAAGATTGCGTAGATAGAAACGGCAAAGTTATTTTTGTCCTTTGTTAGGGCACAAATATTGTCAGATACATCTATATCAGACCTAATTGGAGTCAGTCACCCTTGTTCACGCGAACAAACTAGTAAAAGAAGGACGAAGAGAGGGGGCACACTTCAAGTTATAACTATAAAAGCGAACGTCAAGCATAATAAACACGAGTCGTTAATGGTATCGCTAATAGAATCATTCCGTTAGGTCAGGATGAACTTGGTCCTCGGTGAATGTGATTTCGTCTTTGCTTTCTTCTTCGATTTATTCCAACGTGATTTCGTTTTCAATTAAAAACCTGTCACGCGTATTTTCCATTTGCCATTTATTCGAACGTTTCATGCATTTTTGTAATAGTTTTCAACAATTCAAATAATACAACTAATCCGAATATCCATGAAGAATGATGGATTTTATTCGATAGCTAAGGATATAGTTTCTTAATTCTTGATCGAACGGATTATAAAGAATGGAGTTATTCGATATTAATGGTACATAATACAAACATAGTACAGCGTAGGCTGTATCAATGAGTTAATTAAAGTATGGTATATAATTTAGAAGAGGAAAAGATCGAGGCGATATATCGCAAAGTACTTGTTGGGACTTTTATGACTGCGTTATATGTTTGTGGAGAGTAAATATTTAAATATGCCGTAATCTCTCTCTCCTAGGTAACAGTATACCTACATACTTTCGCACTAACTCCACATTACGTTATATACAACGCTTTCCAAACGAGACATTCGTTAAATTATTTCGTAAACAGAGTGAAACGTGTAAATAATTAATTTTTAATATACTTGTTGCTAAATTATAATAACCAACAACGATACAGCAGTAAATCGGGGAGAGTCGGGAAACAAAGCCGCCACTACCCCGAAGCAGTAAAATATTTAAAAAATTGAACGCGCCGAGAAACCGCCCCGACCGATAACCGCGAACAGTCGAAAAGGGAAGAAGAGACACAAAGAAGAGAAATTGCAACTTGCAGCCATTCACTGTCGGCGGTTAAGTGTTATTATAAGCGTCGTGATCTGTACGAACATTGCAGACCCTCTCAAAAGGCACATATAGACGGCTCTTCTGCTCGTATACTCAGCAATGATTTCACGTTTACGCCCTGGCTGTCTACGTTGGCAACATTCTGAAAATGCTGATGGCAGGGGGCAGTTAGAAGGTAAAGTAAGACAGAAACTATGCCTCGGTGCGAGAAAAAGAGAGATAGAGGAACAAAGAGAGAGCGAGAGAAAAAGCGAGAAGCGCGAAGGAGCGAAATGGAGAGGGAGAGAAAAATAAGGAGGAAGAAGAAAAAAAGCTCTGGATAAGAGAAGATGAAAGTGAAAGACGAAGGCAGCGGCGGCCGATAGCAGCGGTACGAGTGGAATAGGATGGTACGTGGAGGCAGAGGGAGGCTTTATTTTATTTTAATGGCGCTGTAAGCTTGGGCTGCGCACACCGAAGCTACTAAGACTTGGTCCGCCGTTCAGAGTCCCCAGTCTAACATGACTACATGGGATTTTATCTCATCCTTTATTCATGAAAGGCTCTCCTTATCCTTCCTTTCCTCTGTCTTTTATCCATCTTGCGTAGAAAAGCAAACGTTTCTAAACCAAATTATCATTTGCAATAACGTAACGACAATCTCAGCTTCTATCTAGCTTCTGTCAGTTAGATTTTTTTAATTTTCGAGAAATTAATTCGACATAATTTTGAACTAGATTTATAATAATGATTCAATGACTTTCTTTAGAATTTTCACACATTTCTATACACGTTATTTTAACAAGAATTTGATTTGATTTTATTCGATATCCGAATAGGAAAAGAAATTATTATTGTTACATTTATTATCTGGATTCGACTGCGACGATATATATGAGATTTTCAATTAATGTTACTTTATGAGACAAGTCGCGGAGTTAAACCGCGCCTTTCTCAAGTCTTCCTTTTTCTCCCGGTGGGATAAGAAGATACTGGCATCTCATGGAGATAACTAAGATGGCCATGAATTAAGCCAGTCTGACGTGAAACCATCCGAGGGCGGACTGCATTCGCGAAGAGATCAGGTTCTTTAGAGAAGAATAGAAATGATGAGACCGGAATATAGAAAAATGCATGAGAAATTAATGGGTTCCATAAAATTAAATTTTTACCAAGCTGATAATAAGACTTGGCTGATGAATGCAATGAATTATGATGCAGAAAAACAGAGAAAGATGTATAAGGATAAATTCTGCAAAGATTCGATGTGTGAACAAAAGAGAAATCAGGATTAATGCGGTTTGTCCGATTTATGATTATCCGTCGGTCTGTCTGCGTGCGATCGAAATCAAGTTTTATATCGCGGTATTCAAAAGAATCATAAGATTCTTGATGCATAAATAACATTCTCTCATTATAAGACCGTCGCATCTTACATGTGCTCGAATGAGAAAAGTCGGATTAACGTTATGCGCACAGTCGAAGAGTTATTTTTCAGGCACATCGTCGTCGCATACCGATGTCACCCTTAGTTTAGTTGGAGCAGTTAGAGCCGTAGTAAGCGCCCGTTTATGAGATCTTAAACAAGACGTGAAGAGGGAATATTGTGAATACAGCCCATGTGCATAGAAAAATTATCGAGCGGCGTAACCCAGCACTCACATCTGCCTGTCAGGAGAGGAACTCGAACTAATTATCGATTATTTGCGTCCTCCTTATAAAAATCCATTCCATATCCTTGAAATTTCTCGCGATTCAGTGGCGTTTTTTCGCTTCGGGAACAAATTTCCCCGTAAAGTCTCTCGTGTGTCGCGTGTCCCGCTTGATTAGCTTGATTTATCAGCGCGGATCCATTTTCCCCGGATTGTTAAGTTCGAATGACGTGCATACGATGAGTACAGAGTTACACACAGCACGTACACGCAACCTCGTTGGTGGTGGAGGCTGTCGTGTCGTTATTTATGCTGCGCGGCTCGCAATCCACCCTCCGACGACAGCCAACGGCATAAATCCCTCGTGTCCCATCTCTCCGGAACGTTTCCATCTCCCTCTTCCGCCTCCCTTCTCCACGTTCTCTCTTTCTCTTTGTCTCTCGCTCTCCCACCGCTCTCTTCCTTCTCGTTTTCTCTTTGCCGTCATTCCGCTCCTTTCTTCGATTTCTCCCCGGACCCCCGCGTCAGCCTTACCCAGCCAGGTCCTACAGGCTCTCGCCCTTATACTTCCCCTACCCGGGTATTCGTTTCTATCGCTCCACGGTCATGGTGGTGTCAGCCAAGAGCACCGAAGCGAGCATAACATCGACCCAGCTCAGCCAGCCTCCGCCTACCATCACAACGACTTTGCGGCGCTGCATCGCCGTTGGTAGTTCACCGTGAACCGAAGGACGTGTGCGTGTACACCAGCGGGAAATTTATGGATGCTTTGAGGGTGATATCGATCGTTGCAATATTAATAAATCGGAGAACGTCTAGGTTGTATATATAATATCGGAGCGCTATCGTTGAAGAGTTTTTTGGGATAATCTTACATTCGGTGCAAGATTATTTTTGATTGGCACTATTATGTGATTTCTTGCTGAATTATTATCGTGGAATAAAAATGCGAATAAACAAAATCGTTGATGATTCACAGTTGCAATATAATACGAAAATAATAGCATATCACTTTGTAATATATTATTTGAAATTGTTATAATAAAGATATATATGATCAGGGAATTTCTTCTTGATTACGACGGAAAGTCAAACGTTCAAGCCAACGTTTCCCCTTCGCATAGTTTTTTGTCAATAGGGGCATTACTTCGCCATTTCGCCCTCGTAGGTCGCTAATTAAACCCGCTTATATCGCGGGGATAAACGTAGGGATGAGTGTACGCCCGGAAATTACGAAGGGTCGCTCTGATAGTATCATGGGAATGACGAAGTGGTCGAAAAGAATCGACGGAAAGAAGAAGGAATGATTCGTTCTGGAATTCAAGTGCGATAGGATTGCGAGAATGGGAAATTGTAAAGCGGAGATATGCCGGTAGTTGCGAAGAAGATAACTATTTTATACTTCTTTCAAGTTCTAACCGTGTTATACATATATCTAACATTTGTTACTAAACGACGGTCCCGTCGATTCCATCCGATGGGGCTTTTATTTATTTCATTGCCGATAGTATTCTATTGAGAACTATATTTGCGATTAATATTTTTTCTGGTCAAATTTTCGCGATATTAAAGCTATATGGCGATAAACTGTAATAATATGATGGTTGAACTGTATATGATTAAATCAAAATGGGATTAGCCTTATACGGTAGAATTAAGATGGTTAAAATTAAGGTGGACGGAGAGGGAGTAAAGGGGCTTGAAAGGGGGTGACTGGCCGTGAAATTGAAAAAGTTACCAAGGCCCTGGAACACCGAGAGTGTCGGCGTTGGCAGGAGGCGGCCATCGAGCTCTGTAATTTGCGTTCATAAAACCCCACGGAGGCTCAAGCCAAAGCCTGTCGAAGGGAATACCATTAGTCGGTCGTGAATTTATTTTCATTTAGTTACAAGAAAATTACGCGCCACGTTTATACCTTACATACCGTTCTATATAGTTAGGATACAAGTGTCGATGTATATTTTATCGTTGCGATGGAAAGAAAATCATGCACGTCCATTGGCTCGGCCTTCTGCACCATATTTGGGTAACTGTGAAGGAGCTCGCCATGGCGCGGGAATACTACCAGGAACTTGGAACTGAAATGTCCGATATTTCGTTCGGTTAAAGATAATCTGGTATTATTGCTCAGGGAAGAACGGAGTTATTACATTTCGACAATAAGTTACAGGAATTCGCTCGATTAAAAGCAAACGAAACATTTATCGTGCATTTTCTACAAACCTTTTTATAAGAGTACAAATTATCAAAATTTATGGCTGATATTATTAAGATTTCTGTGACCATTTATGTGATGAGTATTTTAGAACGTATTTCTGCAAATATTAATTTTCAAGATTTCTTACATATTATATTTTCACTTACATTTTGACAAAAATTACATACGTGTACTTTTACTTCATTTTATTCACGGTTATTTAATTTTAACTTTACGTAACATTTACGAGTTAAATTACATTTGGTCATGAGTATCAAATAACCGCATCTGTTGCTAATTGCAATAATAATTAATCATGAAATGAAATCGTTTCATTTTCAAGTAATAGTGTAGTAGGTTGTCTATAAAAATATAGACAATTGTAGAGAAGTGTCGCTTTCCTGTATAGACTCTATTTTTTCTACGCAAATAATATACGGTATACATGTACGATTACAATATCGTGCATTAAAAACACTTCAAGATATATTCGTTATAAAATACGTCTATATCAATGTTCGATACGTTGGAAATGAAACGTATTGCAAAATACAGATTATCTGAAGCAACTCATATTTACACAGACACGCTGTAGGTAAACATAAGAATTCGAGACATGTCGAAGACTCGTCGACTTGCAAAGGCCACGTACGCCGACGACTATATCTAGTGATCGTGGGTCTGATGGCGGCAGTATTGAAAACTCGAAGTACTATTGCGAAAGGGCGAGAGTGGGAGGGGAATTACGGAGGGGACATACGCGAGGGGGAAATATCTATCGCGTCGACCTCCCACGGATGGAAGGGATGAATTTGCGCCGCGACGTCCGCGCAGGGGTGCAACGACGCCGACGCAGAGTTCACGGGTATCCGGAACCGCGGCCGGAATGCCCGCACCCCATTTCGATTCGTCTCGAGGGTTGAGGATGCGTTTACTCATGGCTGGCCGCTTGGTCCATACCTACCGACGGTCGTAGCCGCGGAGTCATCGCGGTCGAGTTTCCATTTACTTCGGTGTCTCCCCTTTGTTTCCCGTCGCGTTCACCGTTCACGCATCTTTGCGAGCCGATTTCATTCTCGTTCGCATTACGACTGAAGTCCTGTCTGCGTGGCCTGGTACAACGATTCGCGCGTCTTCTAGTATTCTAAAGGTAAGCCACGAGACATATGTACATGACGCTGAAAATTTTTTATGAATTCCTTATTTTAATTTAATCGCTGTTTCATGATTGACTGAAATTTCCGAATGAATTCGGACATCAAAATTAATCGCGTATTAATTTTTAATAATAGTAATAAAACTCAACGTGCAACTATCGAACAATACTTGAAATAAAGAAATAATGAAAAAATTTCGATCTAAATTATTTTAACCACTAGCAGAGTTAACTGGTATCACGATTATTGACTTCTGATAATTTTGCTGAAGTGGAACAGCGATAAGGATAGTTGTCTTGTGAAATTGTCATCCTCGTATGTCTTCGATTATGCAATCGACGAGTATTTGTGTTTTACTTTTCGTGCGCACTTCTCGTAACGTGTCTACGCTATTCATTTGCAATATTACCTAACTATGTTCTTTGTTTTACATTCAGGCTCGTTTATTGTCAGGACTCGCGTGATTTACTAGCGATTTATATGTATCTCGATATGTGTATTTTCAACATGCCCCCCCCAGTCGTTGCTGCCATTCATATAGAACATTCTCTAGCGATAACAACCGTGTGGAATGACCTACGCAAAATTGTTCCATCATATATTTCATGATTGTGCTTAAATCAAAGCTGTGCCAGCTCGTAAATTTAGGGTATGAATTGTCCATATGAATTGTCCATATACATTTCCCTCCCCCTCCCCCCCCGTGTGCACGCGATAGACATATTATATGTTTCATTTCCCAAATTTGTTCGGCTCGGGTGCGGCGCTTGCGCGAAATTCAGATATCGTCATTTTGCGGCGTATGATGGTCCATAACAGAAGTTAACGGTTCGGTTATCATAACTCTATTTAATTGCTCACGTTCGCTTCGTTCTCTTTGGCGTGAAATAAGATAAACATGAACGTAAATCGGCATTGTTTAAAAATAATGACAACGCGCGATTCTCACGGGATCATCGGATTAATTAGTATTTTCCGACAAAATGTTTGTTATCTATTTTATCTGTTTTAATAGTAAACAACGATTTTTTGGTTGGGTAATGTATGTAACTTTTGCACTTGTTTATCGTACGCGATATGAAAGAAGGGATTATTTTATCGCGTTACACTTTAATGCGTGTAAATATTTGACATTAGACTTATTGTCAAACAACAGCTAGACCTAACTTATTACGGCAGAAAAGTGGATAGGGCACAGAAGGGTCCAGTCGCATGGCCTCTTCAGCTTCTCGAATTAAATCGTCTGGATCTTTTGTGGGGATACTTAAAAAGGTTGATGTAGTTATTTCCAATTTAAATAATTTAACAGAGTTATGGCTACGATTAAAGAATATCGGCTGAATGGTAAATATAAATTGAGAATTTTAAAAAAAATGTTGATTTTTTTTAAATAATTTTGTAAAAATTTTTATAGAAATATTATATGGACGATAGAATATCTCTCGCAAAAAACAAAAAGAAAAAAAGCTAAAAAAGTTTTCTTAAATTTTAAAAAGCGACGTTTGACATACGCTATAAATTATGCAACATGCAAATTCGAGGTCTGATAGCAATACCAATACACTTATTGCTTGTAAAGTACTAAAAATAATATATTTGCTACTAAAATTCAGTACATTGTAGATGTTCACGAACAAAGTTATTATTCAGTACATATAATGGATTGCTAACTTCTTTTTCCGAATTTTACGTAAAGCAACTAGTAGAAGAATATAAAACAAAGATCAAATTTTAAGACGTGTCATAACAGATTTCATAAAAAGTTATTCTAATAAAGATGATTTCTCCTTTTTTGTGTTCGTTCTTTGTATTCAGATATATATTTTTAAAGAAATCAGTAAAATTGCTGCCTTCATTACACGGTAGATTTATTTTTTGTTATGATTTCTCAATTGCTGAAAGATCTTTCCAAAAATACGATCTTAGAGATAGCCAAGAAAGATTAATAGCCTTCACCTAAATCTTGTGACTCTTCTTTCAATATTCTGATTTCCATTTTACTGTGTCCGTACAATACCCGTTTCTGACAAAATGACACCCACAACTCTTTTGTAAGTTACAAGACAATTGCATGTTCGTAAAAACAGCGTATTGTACGAGTCGTGACAGAAAATATTTTGAAGAAGTAAGTTTCAAAGATCTCGAGATGGATAGTTATACGTGTTAGAATTCCTGTCTGCAGTTTTAAGAAAAAAACATGCTTAGATATTAATTTCTGTTTTATATTAAAAAAGAATGATATATAGATTTTATTTTTATTTATTCCATCACTTTCGTTATTCTGTGTAAGGGGGGGGGGGTGCTCGTTACAACGTGTTTAAAGTTGCCACATTCTGTAGGCAACTGCAACTTTCAAATAAATTCTAGACATATTTCTGCTAATTATTATCACCTGGCATTTTAATTTAACATAGAAGGGGAATACATAGGTTTTAATCAGTAAGAGTGAAACAAACAGCATATAGGCATAAAGACTGATTCTGAAATTAGATAGGATGCTGTCACGTGTTCATTATGATGGCTGCGAGTGACAGGTGGGCCTTAAAAAACAAAAGGCTCGTGTACACGGTTGGTATTTTCCATTCACCGCAGCACATTCGTGGCCAAGCGGCGTGTAACGGCAATAATGAAGTTGCATGGTTATGTTAATTGAGAAGTTAAACAGAAATAGGAGCATTAAACGCGTTGGCCCGCGGGGTTCGTTGATATCCGGCGATGCAGTTAATGCTCATTCGGTTATGTGATAAATGCGTGTGAAGTCCCAACATTACGCCTTAAATCAGCTTAATTGAACGTTGATGTACTTTGTTCTTTCAGAGCGTCTCTTAAAATGCTAAATCCTCGAACATACACCTGGTTTATTAATCGTAATCCGTTTTGCTTTGTCTCTTTAACCACGTATCAGTCATCAGTTCAGATCGTTACGTACATCACATACCTACATTGCTATGCGAACTTTAATTAGCGAGAGATTTTTCTGCCATGAAATCAGAAATATTCGCGGAAGATAATTTCGTATAAATTCGCAAAATTCTTACGTAGATAATATATAATAGCCGCGAAACAATAGTCGCGTAGATATTTTAGCATAAGTCTAAAAAAGAACCTGTCGTCGCGGTACAACATGACACATTTGACGTGGTGTTTAATAGATCGTAAAGAAGGTTTGAGTGTCACGATAAATATAACAACTCTTGATGTTGGTGAATGGTACGTGTCTTAACGTTTTAAGCCCAGTTACTTCTTCAACATCAAATAGTAATGAGTTAGAATTCGCCGGTAGCGTATTACATCATGTAGGAAAACGCGTGGAGTCTTAAATTGTTAATTGTTACTTCTAATTTTATGGGATACTGGGGAATTCGAGAAATAACGGGTGTGCATTTTCTGTATGTGTAAAATATTCTGTAGTTAATAATTTACTTTGTTATTTATAAAGAAATAAATTTAACTATAAATACAGGAATTTCAATTATAGGGCAAAATGAGCTTAATGAGCTTAAAATAACGATATTAAAATAATAATACTAATTACCAATGATCTTACTGTATTGTGTATAAAGAGTAAAAAGAACATTGAACTTAGAGGGATGAGGAAAGGGAGAAGAAGAGACAGAGAGAGATGAGACGAGGAGACGAGCAGATCCGGGGCTTTGGCTGGCTCCGAGGATCGATTCGTTGCTTCCCAGCGCGAGTAAACCGTCGAATCTGCTCTCCTGTATTTCTGCTTTCCCCTTTCCTCGCACGCATGCCGCTCTTTTTCTCCGCCCTGCGCGCGTCGCTCCCTGCTTCCTAACAACCTGCTATACGGCATGCTGCTGTGTCGGATGTTTTATTCTCTGTCATGTCTTTCAAGATTCTATGATAATATCTTAGAATAGACGATACACATTAATTTCTTTACGGTAATGAAATGCGGTATCTCTTATTTGAAAGGAATAAAATTAGGAAGGATTTGCGATTGACATTATAGAAGAATATTAAGCGATATGATAAAATAATAGCTGGAATATTTGTGTGAGAAAAAAATTGTCTAAATTTTTACACGATAACTATTGCTTCCGTGTTACATTATTTCATGCATGAATCGTAAAATCATCATCATCATAAGATGTTGTAAACAAAATATGATTTGCTGAATTAAAATATTTAATTTATCGTTGCATAATCAACATATAACTTCAAACATTTCTGTTTTCTGTACAAATTACATAGATCAATGATTATAAATTGATAGAGATATTAATGATAATACAGTCTGCTAAATAACATCGCGCTCTAATATTTTGTCAAGGGCCAAAGCAAATTTGAGATATAAAGAGAGTCTAATTCTTTATAAGCTTTATTTGCGGGGGACAGCCATGGTTTTTGAAACCTTCTGTATACGAATACGTAGGTGTGGCTTGTGTGACATGAGACAGAACTAGCTCGTATTTTATTTTGAGTGTCAGACACCCTCATGATATCTCGAACTCTGCGTGAGAGCGTTCTGTCTGCCGAAGATGAAAAAAAGAGAAGAAAGCAGAGGCGAGGCGCTGGTTGTTCATTTCGATGATGGCACGAGGAATGGGACTTGTGCGGAACGAAAGTTCAAAGGAAGACGTACATATATGTTATCGCGCGATTCCTATACTAAAACTAGTTTCTAAAAATCTATGTGTTTCGAAATCGAATCGGAAATTATAATCAGTCAGTTCCTTTCTTCTTCTCTTTTAAATTTAGCTATGATGATCTTTTCGTTTTCTGATCGAGATATCGAATACAAAAATAATACAAGCTTAATTTATCTGGTTTTAAGTAAGAATAAGAAAATTTTAATTAAATTAAGAATTTAAATTTTGAAAATATTAGTTTATGTGATTGCTCATCTTAATTTAAATGAGAAAAAACTTCCTTATATGATTTTTTGTGATGATTTATGTTGCACATTTTAGTACACAATTTAAATCTACTATATTGAAAGTTACAAGATCTAATGGCCGCGCCATTTGAACCAATCGTAAAGAAACCACACCTCATGTAGCAAGGGATACTAGATCTCTTTAGAAACTTAAAGGAGCGTGTTCGACGTTTCAAACTTTTTCAAGTGTAAAGAGAGTAGTACCTCCGCGCTAGATCTCCGATTTCAAAAGCGAGAGCGATCTTCTGACTCAACGATGATAATGGAGTTTTTACAAATTCGAGTTGTAAGAAATACAATCTCTTTGAATAGACTTTCTACTTCGCTTGCGGAGGCGTCGCTAATCATTTAAAAGCTATATATGTATATCGATGAAAATTGCTTAATAGCATATACATTAAGTAGTATGAATATAGCATATAGCATAATATACTTTTACTACTTGCATATGTTACTTTTACATATATACGTATCTATACTCTCTTAAAGTCAATCAGTGAAATCAGTGATTATACACTGACAAACAGTTATAAGTATACCACTGAAATGATTTCAGTGGTATACTTATAACTGTTTATCAGTGTATTATCACTGATTTCACTGTTTGACTTTAAGAGAGTATGTTCAATATATGTATAATATAGAGTAATAATATAGAGTATAAATATAATTTAGAAAATTATAGAGAAAATTAAAAATATAATTTATTTTACATCGGTGAATATCAGATTTGTAAAATTATTAAAAAAGCAAGAAAAAGGTAAATATTCTACATATTTTGTTAAATCGTCATAAAGATTTAACAAAATTTTTTATATGTAATTCTTTAGATATACATATATGTATACATATAAATCTACCTATTTAAAATAATATGACTACGTTTGTAGTAATATTTTATTAATGATCATATTAAAAAAATATCAATTCTGATAAATAAGTAGCATAATTAAAATTTAGTACAAAATTATTATTTTAAATTAGAACAAAATATATTTCATTCATTTTGCAGAATGATATAATGAATATAATTTTCTAAAACATTAACATCATTTTTATTTATTGCAAAATGTTATTTATCATATTGGCATTAAATTTTTTAAAATAAAATAAATTTTGCAGTCGTACCAAAGAAATAATTAAAATACCGATATGCAAATGTCTTAAAAAAAAAATTCATATTTTGATAGCTGCAAGAAGTAGCATGTACTGTTTTTCTCGTGCATCCAGCATATCGCGGTATTCGAGCCAAATTCTTGACTGGTGGGGGTTTCGGTTGCCCGGCTAGGCGCGCCAGAACAGAAGGTTGCTCGCGTTGGGTGGGGAGGATGGTTGCGTATCGGGAGTGGTGCGGTGTTCCGGGCGTTCTTTTACCGGCCGAGCGTACCGCAGTTCGCCGATGGTGGGGGTCGAACCGTATCGAGTGGCGTTCGAAAGGGGGGCCGGGAGGGTGGAGCGTGCAGTCTGCGCGGCGGAACGACCGGCTGAGTGCGCGGTACGTCCCATCTAGATATCATGAGCCTCGTTTCACCAACGTGGTCCATTGTTATGTGCTCGAAAAGTACCGGCGGAGTACATTGTTGGCGGCACGCACGCGCGCACGACCTCCTTTGGTGACCTACGTCGTCGATGTCGTCCTCACCGCCGTCGAAGCTT
The DNA here is from genome assembly GCA_021460005.1 of Tetramorium alpestre. NCBI lineage: Eukaryota > Metazoa > Arthropoda > Insecta > Hymenoptera > Formicidae > Tetramorium > Tetramorium alpestre. Next base: position 531,762 of record JAJVSH010000014.1, read on the forward strand.
CGTATACGACTGAACGGCCGTCGGCCTTTTTGAAGATTCCGCGTAAATTGCCCGGGCCAGCTATCAATGGTCGACCTTCGCGGCGGGATACATTGTTCGCTACACACTTCGCCCTTTTTTTCGTCCCTTCTCGATCGAATTGCCTTTGTTCTCCGATATCGACGAGCGCGATATTTAATTGAGTCGTGTTTTTCACTATGTTCACTCGACTGATACATTAGTAGTGAGAAATCTCACGGTGAGAAAATTTGACAGCTCGTACAAAGTGATGACAATATAATGGCCGATACTTTTTAGTGTTAGTGAGGATAATGTAGAGAGGGAACGATACTTGTCATATGAAGAGACCGTAGTGAAAGTGATTAGAACATCTTTAGTGTCTTGATAAGTCTAGTTCGAGCATTTGTCGAATTGAAAAATCTCCAGTGGAAGATCTGTAATACCTGATTAAAGAAATGTGCTGAAATTCAAGGTATGATGTGAAGTTTTTGTTATTCATATTGGTCACTATTTTGTTATCGGAGTAAAATGCTAATATTACACAAAAATTATCGAAAATGCTCCTGAATAATGAATTATAAATATAGATATTCTTCATAATCATTGAAAAAGCAAAATAAATTATTGATGCAAAATGAAATAATCATCTTATGAATTAATAACTTTTTTTTACGTTTTAATTCGAGTTTGATAAATGTGTAAAAGAAATTATATTATGATTTATATTCAATATCTTTGAATGTCATTCTTTAAAGTACCGACATGCATTTATAAATCACACCACTAGATTGTATGTTACATTAAAAAATTTACTCGATTTCTAGTATTAAACAAGAATTGTTTTTACAATAAATACCCTATGTATACATAAATACATATTGAACATATTTTACTTTAAAAAGCCAATACTTTGAAGTTACAATTTTATATTGTGGTATATATCTCATATAACTATGCGATAAACTAAAAGAATTCACACATAAAATAGAAAAGCTCGAAGATTGAATTTAATATAGTTGGATATCACTAAGAGAGAATCCGCGAGTGGGAAGGTCGTGAAGAAATTGAATCGTCCCCAGGCGTGGGTCGGCGCCGCGGTCCCCGTTAGACTTTCCCATTAGTTCGTTTACTCTACCAATTAGAGACTAGTTCTCGAGATGGGACAAAGTCACTGTGCAAAGTGCCATCGAATCCGTGTGTATAACGGTACGAAATTTTTAGAATTGCGACAAGGAAAACGTACGAAGAAATGTTTGATCCGTAATTGCCTTTGCTTTGACAGACTTTTGTATTCAATCGTCAAGTGTTTAAGTTTATTATTACATTCTTTATATTAAATTTTTGTAAATTATTTTCAAAAGAATTTCGATTTTACATTATATCGCATAATAATATATTAAATTGCACATGAATCATTCTTATACCTAAATCAATAAATCGTCAATTTTATGTGATTTTCATGTATTTCATGCATTGATTATATTTTATCACTGCATCACACTTTTTGATATTAGCTTAGAATCGTGATACACACGATCGATTTTATTTACGTTTAATTTTAATATTTGTAAATTCAATAAACAATAAAATGGAGACTCACGGAGACAAACAATTATGTGCCACTTTATATGTTTAAGGGTCATAACGTGAAGCATTTACTAGTTTATGAAACCGAAAGTGTAATTTGGAAACGATTTATTAGCTTTTCTTGACCTCATGAGTGTAAACGTGATTTACCTGTTTTCTTTATGCCTATTGGTTAAAAATTTATTTAATTTGAATATAATGACTGTAATCAAAAATTATTTTTATATCAAATTTATTTTTATTTTAATATTTTTTATAATTACCTATGATACAATATATTCGAAAAAGTTATACATATAATTTGATTTTTTCAAGATTTAATGTTTTTTAAAAATGATGTTGAGCGGATGAAATAGAATTTTTTTCTACTTTTGCATCAGACTATATTTTTGTCTACATTCATCAACATTAAGAATAAAAATACTATTTTATTTCTACTAATGATCAGTAAATTCATACGAAGAGCACTTTGTACGCAAATTCACCAACCGCGTAATTGTAGTATATGTATAATAATAATTATTATTACAATTATGACCGATGTAATAATGCTCATTTGTCAGGCTCCATAAAGTCTGTTTATTATTTTGCTCATAAACACCTGCATTCGCGTCAGTACACTCCGCGTGTCTTCGTGTATGTAAGTATATTTGGCTTTTCGATAGCGTATAATAAGTGGTTTTGTTATTTAAAAGTTAATCATGCAGACGAAGTATATCTGTACACATGTATATGGCTGTATACATATACACATACATATACACATGTATATGGCTGTATACCTATATTTTTATTTGCTTCTTCTCTTTTAATTTTTACGAGAGGATGAATTAAAGAAAATAAATCTGTCAATCGAATTGATTATTGCAATAAGAAGATAAATTGGATACAAGTTTGTTTCTATACATTAGAATTTAATAAAGTGTACGTGTGTGATTTATAAGTAATTAACGGAAACATTTATACGCCGACCATTTGCCCTCTTGTACGTAAATTAATTACAGTTATTTAATTACTTTGATATTATCGAAGTATATGGCTCGCCATTTTACAACAATTGTAGCAAATGTGAGTTGGTCAATATTCGTTATTGGCTCATGGTCTTATCACAGACTGACGTCACCTCGAGAGTTTCACTTATCTTTGAATTTTTTTTTTATTCATGTACACGAATCTACATAAGATATGTTAGAATGTGTATTATCAATCGCCACGACTTGTAGATAGTTAATAGATTTGACCAAGTGAGCTTTTAAAACTTGAATGTATGAAATCTTTATTGCCATTCGTATAGTAGTAAATAATCCGCGGTTCGTGATGAAAATTATCTTTGCACGCGATGTTTGTTCGCATGCAACTTTATGCCTATATTTAGATGTGCGACAGGAAGCTTATACCTATACTTATGCATATTTCCTGCATTAAACATTCTTTCTCGCAAACCGCGCAATAAATATGTCACATAGAGGTATGAAATCGCGCAATTAAAACAGCCGTAAAGTGTTTTGCACAACATCAATTAGAACTGCACACTCGTTGACGTAACTGCGGGACACACGAAGAGTACGTTGTCTTCCGAAGTTCCTAAGCTTCCGAGTTATTTCATTCAGCCAGGTATTTTTGTGTCCACATGATTTGCACGCTTCAGCCATTCAGTATAGTGCACACACCTATTTAGCTCCCCGGTATCGGTAATATATTTGTAGCTTCAATCTCCTATGGGGTCATTCACGAGGATTTAAAGTCAATAATCTTGTTACAACTCACTACCGTTCACTTTTAAGAGAATAGTATACATAACCTCGTGGTAAGAGACACGATAAACCTTAAGTGTCGGTTTGCACGGTAATTCCTTCCTCCGCAACCATTATGAACGGTCGTTATCACATTACCTATTGACCTTATGAACAGGTGAAAGATGATTCTTACCTCTTGTTCGACACAAATCTCATAATGAATATTTTGACTAATACAATTAATGAAACTGTGACAGTATGCTACTATTAAATTTTCTTAATAATACAATGATAATGAAACATTATATAAATAATAAAATAAAATCGAAATTAAGGTAATAATTTAAAATAATGAATCAACTAAAATTATTTAAATATTTTTATTTAATACATAACATGTCAAAAATTGATCTATTTTTATTTCTAATGTATTTTTGATAAAATAGTACCATGACTTAATTATAATTTTAATTCAGATTAATTTATTTACGAGAGAAAAACCTTAATTTTTTAATCTAAAAATAAATTGTTAGTATAAATAATAATTTTAATAATACCTATTGATATTTTATTTTAATATAATGATTATTTATATTTTTTAATGATATTTGATATATGTGATGATGATGATTTTAATATATGTATTAAAAAATTATATAATTGCAAATAACAATTTTTTATATGTTCTTTTTGATTTTCAAATTTTCGGGGATTACTATAGTTTTAATAAAAATATTGAAAAAAATTCGAGAAGGCTCGAATAAAAAAGAGTATAAAAATTTTTTATTTAAATCGTTTATTTTAAATTAAAATATTATTGAAATTATCCACATTGTATTATATGTATACTATCATGTATTTTAAATATTCCATATCAATATATCCTATATTTTACTTTTTCCAACAAGTAATATGTACGTAGTGGAACGAAGTCGAGTATAGCTTACTACCTCGTAGCAGCCATGCTGAAATCCATGATGGCCGCCTTGCATTCTATGAACACCGCACCTCCTACCAATAGCATTTGCGAAACTTCCATTTGCCATCCCTACTCTTAATCCATACTCCAATGGCAACTCCACCACTCTCTGTCTCCGTCTCAGCCTACATTCGCTTTTTCCATCAGACCATCTTTGGCGGCCATCATGGATGCCTGCGCGCGCATATCTGATTCACTAGTCTCACAAGACAGTCGATGTATAGGATGCATGTGCATTAGGTTGAAAATATTTAATACTTCCTGACTGGAAAATATAATAATTTAAAAAAATTAAAAACATAAATTAATGTGTCCTCATGGCATCTTATATATATATTATTACCAATTAAAATTTATATTGAATGTTTATTTCGTAAAATAATACTTTATTAATCAATAGTTTTTATACATAAAAAATAGAATTAATGAGTTAGGTTGTTTTCATTTTGTTTATGAATTTTTATCATTCTTCTTATATTTTTTCTGAGCTTTTTAAACTTGCAATTTTACTATAAACCTATACATATAATGTTTACAATAAGATATTTGACATTTTGAAAATTTTAAACTTTGTATTTTAAAAAATGTAATCAAGTTAGTTACTTAGTTATTTCTTTGATTAATGATTAATTTTTTTTTATTCAATAAATATTGCTTTATGTTTTTCAAAGTAAGATGTACAGATATAATGGTATAAACAGTTGATATTCTAGATAACTAAGTTATCGACTTATCGTACACGTAACAGACATATATTTTCCATTTATAAGAGATTCGTACCTATGTTAATATTATTTTTGTGGAATTATTAAAAGTATTTGTTTATGGCCCTTTTAGCATTATATTGCTTTGAATATTTGATTTGTATTAAATCAGCAGTAGGTAAGAATACGTATATTGCTTATAAAACTGTCTGTATAAGATTTCTGCTGGTAAAGAAGGAAGTAATGTTCGCAGTTTCTGTACCGACACCTCTGAAACTTCTCATATCAACTGAGATATTGGCCATATAGTTACGAAATATACCATCATTTATAAACTGCTAGAATGCTATGTTATACATGATATGTGCATTTTATACATGCATATGTGAACACAGGGTGTATACACGTACACATTTTTAATTTAATGTTAAATTTTTTTTATATTTTAGTATTGCATAAAGTAGATACTACATTTAAATGAACTTTATTTTGTACGCAAGTGTATAAAATTTTATATACTATCTTAATTCTTATATCTAAAAAATGATGTTTTATACATATATTTATTAAACTTATGAAATTTTTTACATATATAAAAATATTAGTAGAATATAAGCAATTATTATAAATACAGCATAAGCATTTCATGAACAAGGAAAATATAACTTTCTATAAACCACTAAAAATAGCTTTAAAATTGCAATAAAGAATATAAATTTATTACGACTACGACGATAAATAAAATTTTATTCAGAAGCAAGAAGGAAATCTGTAGAGTCATTCATTACAATTTATTCTTCCTTCTGTACATGTGCAGAAACAAAAGAAATCATCTTCAGCTGCGTTTTTTTTACTGAGAAACCTGCTTGTTATTGGCTTGCAACTTGCGCATTTCCGTCCTGTATAATTTCAGCATTACATAATGTACGGAGAGGCAGCCGGCAACTATGTGCGCATACGTGATCCTAACTAGCGAGTACCCCAAGTTCTCAATTCATGCGACGTACGCGCGGGTTGTTAGACGTGTAACAAACTGGCTAACTAACCGGCATGTGCGGGGATAATTACCGAGCTCGTCGAGCGCGATGTGGCTGACGATATCAGGCATTCGCCTGGTCGGCGGTGACCTGTGTACGCGAATGCGTCCGCGTTCATGCATGCATGCACACACACACACACACACAGACACGCATGCATCGTATCGCGTTCGAAAGAGTAACGCGAGGGGAAGGAGAAAGGCAAGGCACGTTCTGGTACCTCGTACGACGTGTCTGCGAAGGAGGGAATAGCGGAGGGAATGAGAGAGACGTGAAGTTGTGCGGAGGGGCACGAGAGGGAATGCAAGGCGTCGGCCTGAGAAGGGAATTGGTCGGGGGGAACGACAGGGTGAGAGAAAGGAGGAGAGAGAAAGAGATGAAAGGGTATAGAGACGGAAGATTCCAGCGAGTCCATGGTTAATTTGTAGCAGTGCGCACCTCTACGTCTCCCGTATATATTTTTCCGCTGGATCGTGCATCTACATTCACGCGTGCACGGGTGTTTGTGATTCCCACGTGTTTTATGCTCCTCTGGTTTCGCGTTTGCGCGCCGCGATTCGCCGGGAAGCGACGACTACGGGGCGCGATGGCAGAGAGGGAAGAAGGGAAAAGGGGACCACCCAGGAACCGTGAGCTCCTTTCTTATTCGCGCATTTCCGTACGACGATATCTCAGGGTGTTCTCGTTCTTCCCTTGTATCTCATCCTCCTGCCTCCAGTGTTTTGTAACTTCGACAGCTCGCCGAGATGAATGTTGACGCTGGAAATTGATGTCTTGACGATGCTTCGCGAAACGATACATACATTATCCTACGAATAATATAAGCGTGCAATGCAAAATTTAGAAATTAATCTAGGAACGTTACGAGCTCGGTCTGGAACATGAATTGCTTATGGAAATTGCGGTTGACAAAAGCATATAGTTGTCACCATTAAAAACATAAAGTACATGAGCACTACGAAGTAGCATTCCATGCATTAAAGAAAGAATCGTCTGTATTTTGTAATTTTTAAACGGACTAATTATAAGAATCTTTTTAAAGAAATTAATTACAAAGAAATATAAAATACAAGCTGCATCCCAATGATGTCCTTTAATAATAATATAAATATATAATCGTTCTCTGTTTCTATTTTATTACTTATTATCTGATAAAAATCTTTTATACGAAATATAAATCACTTTTTGCAATTCGTGAATCATCGTGAGATATTTCATAAAATGCGAAAACATATGCATCTTACTTTGAACGTTACGATTTCTCTCTGCTTTTTTTTATCCTTTTATCGTTTAACTATATCGTGACCGGAGCCAGGCAGCTAGCTGCTACCATCGATTTCTGGGCACCGGAAGCGCGCACGCGCAGGCAGGAATAGGGACTCTCCCGCTTGAGGTATTCTCATATTCTCCCTCCAGCCAACGTCGGTATTGAAGTCACTAATACCTTCGTGAGAAACTAAAGTACGTTTCAATATATTTAAGATATAAATTTGGTGAATACCTTTGATAAAATCTAAAATGCATACCCTTTACGACCACCTTCTCTTTAAACTCTTTAAAGAGAGAATCTTTAGTGACAAATTGAGAATTCTCGTTGGTATCTTTATTAGTCACAATTATTTCTCAAGATTGATGTAGAAGTTTCCATATACACGCAAGAAATATTCGCATTAAAATATCATTATTCTTGTTGTATAGAACAGAAGAATTTTTCCGCTTATTTTAACTGTATAGAAATAAGAATGTATACGGTACCAAGACAATTTGATCAGAAGCAGCATCAATTCCGAATCCTTTCTTAATCCTTATTTGGTCGAGCTAGCCAACCCTTTTAACGCTGGTAATCCCTGTACCCTCCATGCGGGCGTTCCATTATCTGGCCATCTTTATTCAGCTCCGCACTGGGATCGGGAACCGAACAGAAGTGTAGGAGGATAGGGCGAGAGAGAACGAGAGAATGAGAGACGGAAGATGACGTGAGGAGGGCCAGGATGGATCGAGGTGGGTTTTATGAGCGCGCACAAATCTCCTCATCAAGCTCCCGCAGGATCCAGCGCCCGACATGGGGGCTGGAAATTGCAGGGCGGGTTTCGCCATCGTTTCGGGGGACAAAGAGGGCGAGAGAGGGTCGTCGGGCACACAAATGAGGCAGCTTGATTCCAATTATTCAGTAAATTAAATACGGGGGGGAGTTAGACTTTACGGGCGTTCCTCCGAGTTTCAACGTTATTGTACAGAGTGGTGAATCTGACGGAGGTGGAGAGAAAGGGTTAAAACCGCACGCCGCTATTGTATCTCGTTGCGAGGGTTGCGCAGGATGGGCTCCAGTTATCTATGGTTAATACCCGCTGTTGGGATGAATATGCGTAAGCACAGAGAGGTTCACCCTTACACTGTTTTAACATAGGGGAAACACTCGGTAATCTGCCGTGACTGTTTTTTTTTACATTGTTGCCGGCCTCCCTCAAAAATTCGTGCGTACAAAATTGACTTCATGAAACAACCTTCCCGCACATTGAACTGCATAAATAAACTAGCAGTATATGTAGATTTATTTGATTTGTTTTACTTATATGTTTGGAAAATTTCTACATTTTTGTAGAACGTATATATATATATATTAATAATTATAGAATTATTATAGAATGTATGTATATTAATAATTATAGAATTATTATAAAATATATGTACCATACATTAATATACATACATAAATGATTGGAATGAATGAATATTGTTTTCGCAGTAAGGTCAAGAGTTTGCAAAACGATTATCATTACTAAAAATATATATCACTACGTTTGTTTATGATTATTCGTAAACGTAAATATAGCCGTCGTGTTCACGTCCATTCCGCAGTTCTCCAAGCGATTATATAAAAGTTTCCTCGATCACCGGCTAGCTGCTTTAATTCGTATTTTCTTTGGGGACTACGCTTCGTCTTTTACGAGCGCGTATTTCTCTTCCCTAGCCTACAGTTGGAAACGAGCTGAGTTTTCCCTCTTTTTCCCCTACCACTCTTCGCCTTTACTCTACCTCCTTCCGAGTCGCCCTTGTGCAGTTCCGCCGAGTACTCGTCATTTTCATTCTTCTGCTTGCTTCCTGCTTTTTTTATCAACTAGACAGTTTAGCGAAGATCTTAGAAGTCGTTAGGCAAGATTAGATTAGAACACAAAAGGCAAATTGAAGATTGTAGATACCTAAAATATTTCAGGCAAACAAAAGGACACGGACAAACGTTGTGCCCTCTCGTTTCGTTTTATATTTAAGTATGCTTGTTCAAATTTATAAATTTATAAATGAAATTTTCCTAAAAATATATTTGTGCGAACGTTTATACGCAGGAGTACAATCCTATTATGTAGCAGCCTTTATTTTGATGGCGGACATAAATTTAAGTGCGTAGCCTCGGATCACGGAAGCATAAATTGTTTCGTAAGGAGGGATTGCCTGACAAAATTCTCCGAGCTCGAGCGGACATTTTGTAGGAGCGCGCAAGGGACGAAGGCGTGTTTAACACTTGTAAAATATGAGATGCAACCAGAGACACAGTTGCTCGGCCGACGTCCGGAGGGTGACGTTTCTCCAAACATCATATAATCGTATTCACGTGGACCCCCTCGACAAAGGGGAAACGCGATCGAAGTCGCGCGGGAGAATTTCGTAGGAGCGTCCGGGGCGGTTCCGCGGCGACTGAAGAAGTTTATAATCCATGACGTTTCCGGCTCTGCCAGGGAGCGAAAGGGACTCAACTCTCTCTTACATCTCCCGAGTTCTCGAGCAAGGACAACGGAGGGCCTCCAGATTATGGCCAGCTGCATCCACGTGCATCCTGAGACGCGGTAACAGCGACGGCGGCACGATATATACGTCAGTGCGAGCTAGGGCCATTTTTAAAAAAATGGCCCCTACCTAACCAGGGACGTCGGGTTGCGTTCGCTTGAAGCTCGTCCTTTTCTTCGGGGACAGAAGCGATAAACACTGAGATTATCTGCATTCTACTTAACGGTGGACATCTTTCGTTGGAGCTGCGTGCTGGTCGGGCCGGCCGAGAAACGCGTTGCATTCCATTCGGTGAAGCACTTGTACACCAACACACAGGCTGTTCAGGGTGACATGAGCTGGCAGCGTCGTATATTCGGAAGAATATTTCCGTCGGTGCACGCTTATGCCAGTGGAATCTCCGACGCGACGCTGCACGAAATGAATGCATCTAGTGCTGAGATATGTTATCTGCTAAAAGTATGCGTCCGTTTTCTCCTTTTATCAATTCTCTCAGATTCAGATCCGCTCGTATATTTCTCGAGCGTCTACAGACTTTGGTCAATAATAGTTAATTGCTCTTCGTCGAAAATGGAATGTAATTTCGAGAAAAGATAAGAAGGCCGTCGATATCTTCATACCATTGTTTTCGATGCCAGGTCCCATTTAGCTTTCATTTCAAGCTGTTAAGACGGCGATTGACAGAAACGTGTGTGATATATGGTTATATTTAAGGAGAAATATATTATCGTTGAACGGAAATGTACGTTACCGCGTCCATACAAGAGAAATCCGCATGCACGCGAACGTAATTTCGTGAGTTTTCACGGAAACGTTCGCTGGGACATTCGGGATTACGGCTACACACGATATCTTCGGCAGGCGTTTCCATACCTCTCCTATCGTCGACGAGGTTCTTGGATTTTTTGAATATTCCATCAACGTACGGAAGTCGTATATTACGAACCGAGAATGTACGCGCCGCGAAGGCCCGAGGCGTGCTTCGCATGCTAGCGATTACTTTTACCTTCGTCCTAGCAGGCGGTAAACGAGCAAGCGGGTCCTACCTTTGGCCTGCCCTCCGCGAGACTCTAGGTCCACCCTTTTTCGTTCCCTCCTATCCTACCGCCGTTCTTTTCCTCTCTCGTTTCACATCTACCTGCATTCTTAGTGTCGAATCAACGGATTGGTAGTCGATTACTGAGTCGATATCTGGACTTATGATAGATGAAAGTACGACGAGCACGTTTGTTCACATTTTAAATTTCGTAAATTTAGAGAAAAATGTAGTTACTTTTGACTTCAATCAATTTTATGATATTTCTTATTATAAATTATTTTAACTTTTTAAAATTTAAGATTAACTTAACTGTATGCATCATTATGTTAATACCATAATTATCGTTAGAAATATTATAAAATTGTGGTTGAGGCTAAAAGTAATTATATTTTTTTCTCACAATCAGTGTACATGCAACAAGATTAAATTTTCTTTATTATTATTAATCTCAAAAAATGTTAACACAGTTATGCATTTGTTATATGATAAATTTTTTGGTCCGAGAAGTAGACACGTTTTGTTAAAGATGAATAATGTTTCATTATTTTCTTTTTCTTTTTGTTGTTTATGTGTTTCTTATTTTATTTGCTATTTTACAAATGTGTTCGATTAACTTTATTTTATTAGCATATTACACTTATTTATTGGTACATTTTATGTTTTTCTCATATTAATATTATTATGGCATTGTTTAATGTTACATTTATTCTATTAATATTTAAACTTTAAGAAATTTTCTCCCTATAAGCAGCAATTTAACAGTCTTGAAATAAGATAATTTAAATAATGCGACGGAGACTGAATGAGCTCGTGAAACTGAAGCTAATGTTAATTTAAAGAAAAGTCATCCGTTTCGATTTATTTCGACTTTTTTAAATCTCTTAATCACCTAGTTCATTACACTTTTAACAAAGCGCTAATTTTTACTCGGTTCACTTTCCAGTCTCTTTGATTTGCCGTTATTATACAAACTAATCTTGCAATCGCGTAGATCTGGCGCCAATAAGTAGACTAAAATGAAAGATTGACATAAAAGTAAGGTACATCTCAGGCGCCGTCTATTGTCGTGATGATATTACGGCCTTTCGATTTATGACGTCACACACGAAAGGATGATTGCCTTTCGCGATGAGTGAACGTCGAGGGGAAATATTGGACGGAGTGACTAAACTTACTTGACCAACCAGACATATAATGTGGAGAAGCAAACCTTATCTTGAATGATTACTTTGTTATGAAAATCATGGATGTGACATAGGATAGGTCCGAGAAGTAGACACGTTTTGTTAAAGATGAATAATGTTTCATTATTTTCTTTTTCTATTTATTGTTTACGTGTTTCTTATTTTGTTTGCTATTTTAATATGTTCGATTAACTTTATTTTATTAGCATATTACACTTATTTATTGGTACATTTTTATGTTTTTCTCATATTAATATTATTGGCATTGTTTAATATTACATTTATTCTATTAATACTTAAACTTTAAGAAATTATAAATAGTTTGCAAATTTTATTTATGTACTGACGATTATTTAATTTAAATACATTTTAAATACTTTAAAGGATTTTGCATTAATTTTACAAACTTACAGTTTATATAAATCTTGAGACAAATATCTAAACATATTGATAAATTACAGCTATCAGAATTCCAACTGATAATTATAAACATTTAGTTGTATCATTCGGCCGTCGAAACATCGTGAATATACATACAAACAACACGTAACACTGCTTATGTCTTTCCGTAATAAATTCTCGTAAAAATATTTTACTGCAAGTTCATTATGATATATCCCAATTAGAAACGCAAATAAATGTTAAGTTATACGATAGTGAGCAGCACGTGCCGATCATTGTCCGTCGGATAACGTCGAAATGGCAGCGCGAGACACAATTTAAAATATCTTTGCTTTTATTATTTATTAATAACGTTAGATTTTGCGACATTATAATCAAAATGCTGTTTATAATTGCAACATTATGCTCTTACTAAAAAAATTCACATTTTTTAATATTAAAAAGTGTATATTAAACTTCAAAAAATTTATCACTATTAAAACAAATATCATTTTCTAAGTATACAAGTAGTAAGTTATACTTTCTGTGTATTATAATTAATATAATTATATTGTGATATAATATAATTGATAACAGAACACGATGCAAAAATGGTTCATGTTGCCGACGGCATTTTGTCCGACGGTACTTTGCTTATCCGAGACGAATGAGAATTAAATGTAAATTTATTTATAAAATTCGAATTAATATTAATTTATTATATCTGCATAAAATATAATGAAAGTTTTATCATTGACTGTAATTGCAATGACACAAACACAATTTAATCAGTTGATTGACAACTGATAAAAGAATTACATGAATATTTAAAATCACTATTAATTTTAATCTTTTTTTATTATGTTGAACAATTTTAAAACTGCAGCCAATTGCAGTTAAGCGTTAATTTGTTGAAAATATTTCAAAAGATGCGTGTTCTGTTAGAGGGAATTTTCCTCCCTCAAAGTCTCTGTGCTGAAGGCCGAAGAGGCAATCAAAAAATCGCTGTAAATCATTTAGGAATTTTTTTCCTTCTCTACAAAGAGGGTTCTTCCGCCAATACTCCAATTTTTTTCTAACGACCCGCGCTTACCGAAGCGAATAGAGATCCAAGGACTCGCCCCAGTGACATTACGTTGATTCTTTTCGTCCACATATATCTCACCAATGCGTCCTGAGAAATAGTTCTCAGTTTTCGTTTCGACAGCACAGCGTGCTGATGGCTCCTTGCGCGGTCTTTCGATAAAATATTGTGAATACATTTGTGTATAAACGATAGAGAGTTTCTCTGTGATTCACTATGTTCGCCGACGCTGACAGGTTCCGTCGGCTTTGTTGTTACTTCTTTAGTTTGTCGACAATATTCGATCAGGTAATTCATTTATAATTCAAATTTTCAATTCAATATTAGTATAGATTTGTATTTAATTAATTTGATGCTATAATGAACAATACGCTAATATGTATATTAGATTATTTATTAAATATATTTTTTAGTAAAACCTCTTCTGATAAATATGTCGACTATCTAAAAATAATCAAATCATCTAAAGTAAAATAACATATGCTTCAATTATATTTATAATAGTGATTTTATTAATTTCAAGACGTTACAAACCAAAAATCTTTTTACATTGATTAACTGATTTTCTATCGCGAAAATTTAATAATCTAAAACTAAATAAATTTAGTTATTGAGAATTGAGGAACGAACAAATTTATAAAATTGTAAATTGTGAATTGTTGTTGCAAGAAATAAATATAACAAATTGTACACAAGTTGCACACAAAAATAAACGATATATCTTTATTAATGAAATTAAACATGAATCTAAAATGCAAATGCTATATAATAAATTTGATATGTTTCTGTAATGATGTGAATTACAATAATAATCATAATAAGTGATTATTATTTCGCGAAAATAATATTTAATATTTTTAGAAGTAAAAACGTATATTTTTTCAATTAAGTATAATTTTTAATAATTAAGTATATTTATCAACTTGTACGCAAAATTTGTCAATAAACGCTGATTAGGCGTTAAGGATATTTGTGCGCGTATTAATATTCAGTTTTTATTACAGGATTCCTCATGTGGCGAAGAAGAATTATCGCCATTGGTTCACCACCCCACTTGCGGCTTATCAAAGGTAAATATGTACAACAAGAAATAATTTATAACTCAGCCGTACAAAGTAACGGAAAGCGATCGTAGTTAATTACAAAAAAAATTGAACTCACCCATCCATGTGAAACAAGAATTACAGTATTCTTTAACGACTCAGGGATATACACAGTGCTATCTAACGAATCGTATTGAATTACATTTTAATTAATGATTGCTAATTGGAACGAATATAAACGATTCAACTGTTATATTTCTTAGTTATTCATCTCTTAATTATTTATATGTAGATTATTATGTGTAATATATTTGAGTGTTTTACATATTTGGTTATGTAAATTGTAAAAGATAAAGAACAGATAGAGAAGATAACAGAGAGTGGAGATATTTTGGCAACTTTTGGATTATTTTTGATAAAATTAAGACAAGTTCAGTTATTAATTTCTTTAATGTACGTTTAGATACAAAAGATACATAGAGAATACAAAACATGGTTTGTCATTAGATACGTAAAAATATTTTATTTTGTATTTATTTATACACATATGTGTATATATATACATTAATGTCTTTTTTAAAATAATATTACCCACACTGAGAATAATTTTGAAAGCGTAAATAGGTAAAAATATACGTACGTCTTAGTAGAAAGTGGGAACTTTGTTGGTTGCAAGGAGGACTTGCGGCGCAATACAGGATAAGACGATTATTCTTTGGAGGAAATTATAGTAATAAAGAGATAAACGCGCGCACGCAGATAAAAAAGGAGAGTCATTATTTCTGACCGCAATTAGGCAAATAGGTAGCAAAAAAATGAAAGAAATTGAGAAACGGACGCTCACAATAGAAAATTCCTCACAAATGCACATACTTTCTAGCTAATGCGTTATATCTAACTATGCGTTATACTTTCGTTATATTCCAAGGTATTCCATAGCAAACACATTTATAGCAGAGTAATATCTTTTGCTAAAAAATTAGAATAATCTCTTTTGAACAAAAATATCGAAATTTTTCTCTTTTGATCATTTTTAAAACATATAAACATTTAAAATAAATACTACAGTAATAAAAATCGAAAATTAAAAGATTGCATATTATTCTGTTCAGTTTCTTTTAAAATTTTAATATAAAATTTAGTCAAAAAAATATTTAGCTTTGAAAATTAAATTTTCTAAGCAACAATAATGTTAAAAGAGTGTTTGCACTTGAGAAGGGAGAAAAATATGACCATCTTTACATCAAATATGATGTGTAAAAACGTCATAATATTTTTGAAGCAATCTCGAAATTATCCCGATAAGCGGATGTGACTTATTTATAGCCGCATCTATCCACCAGTCGTATCTTTCCTCCCCTTGGTACTAAAATCATTAAATTAATCTGAGAAACATGGGCAAAAATATATGACGCATCGAATTGCATTACTATATTACGGGGGATTTAATAACATAGCCTTTAAAACATACGCGCGTGCTTATGATCTTATCTAGAAAAATATGACACGTATTTGTAAGTAAATGTTTGTTTTATATAAAAATAATAATAAATTGGAAGGATTTTTTTACATTAATATTTTTCATAATGAATTTTTTAAATAATTAGAGATATTTCGTTCCTGTCATTAAACCTCAATGCAGTTACAATTCTCTATACTTAATATAATCGTCGATAATCCATAAAATAATGAAAAAAGTATTGTACATGCATCATGTCATATTGCAATGTATTTGCTTCATTATGTTTAACAGAACATAAACACATTCAAATATGTTCAAATATATTCAAATATGTTTCTCAAATTTTGAAAACATTTTAGGGATGTGATACATTTCAATATGCATTTTTTATTTTGCTATTATTAATGTTTGATAATTTGTTTATTTAAAAGAGATTAGAAAAATTAATGAGCCCCATTTCCAGAAATTTCAATCGTGCTTTGATTCCCCATCTTCGGAACGCTAAAAGGATCTTATCGTTAACTGACGCGTCGGCCGCGATTGGAGTGCAATTTTGTTCTGCGGCACACGCGTATCACATTCAGCGTGCTGTGTGTCTCCTCCTCGAAAGAGAGAGAGAGAGAGAATGAGACCATCGACCATTATTTACGCCCGTGCGCGAGAGAGTCGCTCGTTTTATAAGGTGATAAAGGCGAGTCTCTTCAGCGCGACGGTTTCTCTCTCTTGCGCGCGGGAGAATGGCGAGAAGTGGCGCTGAAAGTGGTCCGGGACACGCGAACGGACACGCAAAACTTGGCCCCGGTAACCGAGTGTATGCGCATACACGGGCCGTCGGGACGACGGTTGCTGGTGCACTTGCACATCATAGGAGAGGACCGCTTAAAGTATATTCATTACGGGGCGGACAACGCGGCTCTCGTCGACTCTCGCGAACGCGCGCAGTCTGTTCTGCTTGTCCCTCGAATGGCTATCATGAAGCCATTAACTTTATTATACCGAGCCATTAACTTAAATATTACGACTCGCGTGTCGCGCAACTTCGGGCTCTCTGATTTATCGCCCGGGGAAGATCGTGATGTAACTTAAACGCCCGGTGTGTTTTTGTCGCGTCCGCCGCCGTCGCCATCGTGTTTCACCTGTCGGACACTGACGAGAGAAGGAGAGTTCTAGGTACCCGATGTCACGACACGGCACTACGCGATCGATTAAGGACGGCCATGTTACGCAATATTACGATAAGACCGCCAAGCGTGATTCAGCGATTGGTTCACTCGCGCGATTCAGATCAGAGGATCTTATCGATTGTTATCTTGCAGGCGATGGGAAAAAATTTTCAAAGATCTAAGCTTGGCTTGGAGAATATGATACCGATCTCAAATTTACATTTTTTCGAGTATACGATAGGAAAGAAACGATAAGAAAGAGAAATAAATTACGTATTATAGTCGTATAGTACAATTAGTGTTATAATTCTAATAAGAAGAAAGATAGAGAGAGGGAGGAGCCTCTGCCGACTAGATTATATCAGACACCGTCAAAGTGAACAAAGAAATGGATACCTGCTCCTCGAAGATGGAGCCCGTAAAAGAAAAAAATCGCGAAAGAGGGTGACATGTTTCGCTGAAAGGGTGGGGTGTCCGGTGGGATTTTATATGAGAGTCAAGATCCGAAATGAGAATTTACGAGCGGGACGCGAGAGACAACATTGTTTCAAATAAGACGTCTCTCAGGCTAACCTTCGAATCTTGTCTACCTACGGTAGAGATCACTTATACATTGCTCGGGAAGGAGACACCGTCACATGTAAAAAGGACGCCCCAGGATGAGAGCGGGTGTACTGGGCAGGAAGATTGCGCGAAGATCGAGAGATAGTTGTAGAAAAGATGCGCGTGGGAAGAAAGAAAAATGAAGGAAGAGAATTACGGTGGGGATGAAGAAGATACGAAGAGGCGCGCGCGGGAGAGATCGAGAAACGAAGATGATCCCTTGACAAAGAGTGAAGGGGAGTCTGAAAACAAAGAGGACGATTTGAGGGAGGAAGAGAAGAGGACAGAGAGACCCGAGCCAATGGCAGCGAAGTGATGGGAAAAGTTTTCCGTCGACCCATGACTATGCGGGCCTATAAGTATGTAAATGAAGTATATTATATTCCAACGCGCGCGCGTGTCGGTGCGCACTATTCGAAGATCTCTTTGCAGACAAGCGAAGAGCGGTAGCGTGCGCACATGCGCATCACATCTTCATGAACTTGTTATTATACCAACCAGCGAGATAATCAAAGAGCGGCTCCTATGTGCGGCCGTTCGTCGTAGTTAGTAGCCTTTCCTTGTTTCTTCGGCTTTCTCTTCGCCCTTCTACGCGCCACTCCTTCGACCGACCAATAGGTGTATCGTTTTATCGCGGCTGTCGTTCCGTTCGCAATTTACATTCTTGTTATCTTCCCTCGGAGATTTTTCTCTATCGCGAATTCTTAAAAAGTTGAATACAGCAGTTATCACGCAAATGCAGTCTTTGCTTTCTTATTTTAGATCCATGTAAAAAAATCGGTTAAATGTAATTATTGTGGGAAGAAACGAACATACGGTCGAAATAAATCTTTAATTGTTTTAAATCAATGAAAAAACCGCATATGCTTTTATTCAGATCTATTTTTTTGATAATTGTAGACTTTTAAAAAGTTTACTTATAACTATTAAATATATGAAGTCTCATATCTTCGCAAGTATATGAAGGATCAAATTTTGATCAAATACTTTTAGATATGCATGTACGAAAAATAATTATATGTTATCTATGATAACACGATAGAATTCTTTGAATCAAGAAGCGAATATTTATTTAATAAAAAATAACACGAAGAATTCTACATCTTTCATTTAACAAAATTTTGTAACGACAAACATTTTTATTAACGATAGATCAAGTAGTTAATTACTTGAGACAATCAAGTGCTCTCATATATGGCATTTCATAAAATTTCCAGTGATAGTCTCAGGTCGATGTAGCAATCTAGAAACTCCCCACCTTCAGCTCACATTTATGTACATTGCACCGAGTGTAACTACGTCACTTACATGTCGATGTAATAGTAAGACCTGTTTCCAGAACGGAGTAACTCACGAACAAAATTTCATCTCGTGTGTGCAAGAGAAATCACGTTATAATATCAAATTTTACAGATACATTTACGTTTCAATAAAAGTTATCACCCATTCACTTTACATTTTTTTCTTAACACACATGAGCATTGATAGAATCTTTTTCTTTTAAAAGAAATTCAAATACAAAATTTATTATAAAATGTACATATATTTGACTGGCAATTTTTATTTGGAAATAATATCTTTTATTTTAATTTTATACGCAACTTTGAGTACATTTCTATCACAGCCGCATGGTTGTTTTCACGAATCGTCTTCATCGCCGATAACACAATTTTCGATAACACGATTATTCCAAGATGTATTATTCCCTAACTGGGGACTATGGTACGTTGACATAATGTAGTAGTTGAACTTCGAACACTTATTCGATGGCAAGATGGCGGCGCATTAAGACGGTTCTTGATGAGGAAAGTTTTCATTACAGCGAGCATTTAAAATTAAAGTGGTCTACCTGTCCATACATATACCTTGTCCCGCTAGGGGTTTCTTACCCCGATGGGATTCCGTGCTTCTCATGCTTCCACCACTCCGTGTCTTCTCGTTATATCGACCTTTCGAGCTTGGCGTTTGGAGGCCGAGCGGCGGCCATGTTTTCGTCGACTGGCGGGGAAGGCTGTAGGTGTAAGTCGACATCTGAATTTCATTTTATAACAAAAAAGTGAACGTGCATTATTATTCTAATTAGTTCCACGAAATCTCGTGACCCGTTTTTACACTAGCGATCGATGTCTTCATTAATGGTTTTGAATATTTAACGTTTCTTTTTTCCAGTTGATTTAAATATGTACTGCTACAGTTATTTGTATTTATAAATGCAAATCAGAGTTTTATTTTACGTAGTATTAAATTTATTTTTAGTTGGAGAGAGAAATAAAAAAGTCTTTATTTACCAAAATTTAAACGGTTTTTTGAAAGATTATATACATTATTTGCAAAATTTATAATTTTTTCAATTAAAACAGAGAATTTTAATTGAATTTTAATTTAAGAAAACGATTAGAAATAGTCTTGTTCGTAAATTCTAAGACTACTGTTTCCTCGACATTGTAGTTTCTAGCTTTCCCCGGCTTACAGCTATAGCATAGATGGGCTGTTGTTAGGGATGGCTACGATATTGATCCGTTCGAGTAGAACTCGACGGGGTGGAGCTGCTGCGCCCTAAGGGTAGTTTTCGCCCCACCATCGCTCGGCAGTCCTCGATTGGACGAGAGAGAAAAGATGGCCGCCTGGACACGTACCGGAAACGTGATGCCCCGATATAGTCAGATGAGAGCTTTCCTTTGGCTTTTCTCTCCTTTTTCCTTCGTCCTGCAAGAAATAAGCTCTGCAACCAAGACTGGACCAAGCGAGCGAGAACCTTTACGTATCTTCCTTCCCCTCCGTCGGCTTTTTGCGAAATTTATTACGGCGATATATTCACATCCATTAGATACCTCACTTCTTTCGCCTGCATCTTGCCTTCCGTCTTTCTCCTGTCTTCCCCGCTTCGTCCCGCGCTCCACCCTCTTCGTCTTCTTTTTTTTCCTCTTTACCCCAGCCTCCATAACTGAATGCACTCTACCGAGATCCGAGCATCCTTTTCATTCCAGTCGGCTGCATGCAAAGCCCTTTAAATCATAGCCGAATGCTCTTTTAGGGCTTTGTTTAAATCCGATTTAATATTTCGTCTAAAATGCGCGTCAGACGAAGCGACTCGTTGCCGACAAATTATGTCGAGGCATAGTATTTCATTTCGCACGTAAAACATATAATTTTTAATTATCATTTTCTGTACCGATTTATTCTATTAATTTATTCTAATTGTGTCATATAGTATAGTAGAACTAACGATCAATACTGTATCATTAAATTATATATATTCATCTATATTTATGCATATACGTATATACAAGCAAAAAATATTTAATTACACTATGTATAAAATTTGTTAGTCTTAATAGATTTTCCGTACAGTGTTAATTTTATTGGTTTGATTAATTTCTAGTTCGTTTACATTTGGTATAAAATTGATAAATCTTTAACAGCGTTTCAGTAATCGTTTGTTCAATAATATTCATCTCATATATTTGTTCTTTTTTTTTATCTGCTTCAGTTAGCATTGATGTAACCAAAATACATTTGCCTCGATTTTATATCTCGCAGCGTTTCGCTTATCGTATTATTCGCTCGAACTGCGAAAGGGTGAAGGGGTCATGAATCCTGAAGGCTGTTTGGACTGCAGAAGGAACAAGAAACTTGGAGGTTGAGACGGTTTGGCCTCTGGGAACCGCGGTCGATACCGCGTCTTCGCAAGGAAGGCAGCGTTGCCAGTCAGTTTGCTCGGAACTTGCATTTTCTTGGTAGACTGCAATCTTCCGTGCAAACCTACGTTTCGAAATTTTCCCAAGATATTCCTTTATTCTTTATCAGCTTTTCGTTAAGATAGTAAGCGTCAGTAAGCGCAGACAATGTCTAGTATATTTTCTGTCACCGAAAATTTAACTAAATATACAGAGTTTATTGCACAAGAAATTTATTTTATAAAATTTAAAATTAATTATATTAAAAAAAATTACTTTTTTCTTTTTTAAAATTTATGAAAACATTCACAAACAATGAATTGATAATACTATTGTGTAATAATATTACTGTGTTTTCCTATCCAGGCTAATAGGTCTGCAATGAAACATTTTTAAATATACAGTTTGTTTTTGGCTTCGATAAATTATTTGTGAATTATTGATTAGATGTTATACAAGATCGTATACAGTTTATAAGTAAAAGTATAATGATAATAACGAATATCCACGAATCTCAAAAATTAAAGAAAATTAATTTTGAAAATATCAGTAACGGTTCAGGTATGTCACAGAAGTCTGTCTATTCAGTTTTTGTAGACACTAATAAACGGTTTATGAGAGTTTTGACCTTTCGTAGATACCTTCTTATACCTCGAATTATTTTGGCATTTACAGGCAGGAGAAAAAAATTGTATCGTGACGAATTCAAGGAGAAACATTGTCTCGAAATGATAAACAGATCTTTAAGAACTTCATTTTTTTTTAACTCTTTTTTGTATAATCTTAATAAAAGGGAACATTGATCGAAAGGTATTGTGCTTATAATGACAGGGCTTCAGTTACCAGAGTATAAAATAAATCAAATGAATGCGTTGTCCCAAGATAGAATGTGTAAAGCAAGGTTCAGAAGGTAATGAATCACTTCTATCGAAAATTTATGATCTGGCACGTTAATTCGGAAAAACTATACGGTTATATTATAGAACCGTATAATATAAAACAGCACTGCAAAAATTAGTAATGTACACAAAATAATAGAGAGACAGAGTACATTTATTTTAATTCTTTTAAATATTTAATTAATCATGTAAATAAAAAAGATACATTTAATCAATCGAAATTAATCGTAACAATTCATTTAATGTCAAGATCAACTTTGACTTACAATAAATAAAAATTGCTTTAATTAGGATTACAAGTAATAAAAGAAAGAAGAGAAGAACTGAAGAACAAACTGAAGACGATCAGAAGAAGAGGGAAGTACACATTTCGTTGAATGCATCCGCAAATGAGCAACGATGTGACGAACAAAATCCCGCGGTAGTTGAAGCACGTGCTTCTGCTCGTTCACTCTCGATTTCAATGTGTTTTTATTGCGTCTCTTAAATTCGCATTTATGAGCTCTTATGTTCTCCCCCGTCTTTCCTTTTCTTCTATCGGTGTGACTGGACCAAGCTGTAAAGCGTTGCGCTATGTCGAAGACAAATCGTCCGGCGCGAAGTTAAATAGGTGATAATTGTGACCGATATCCCATAACAATTGCAATCATAAATACTTTAATGAGCGAAACGACCTTGACGATTTTATTGGTTCTTCTTATAACACGTGATAGTTGAACTCGGTGATCAATCACTTTATTATATGTGTATTTATATGGCATTAAAAGCAGCAGGTAGCTTCATTGTGAATAGACCGATATCTTTAGCTTTCAGACGAAAACGATTAAAAAATTGACAATGTGAGAAATTCGCATGTTTTAATATTATGTATATAAAATAGCGACTTATTTTTTTTGTTTTATAAATTATACATGTATGCAGAGTTATCTATATTAAAATGTTCTCGTGTTTTATACCACGTTATTTTTATACCACGTTATTTTTAACAGAATAATATTATCAAATTCTTGGTGCACAAGATATTAAATGATTATATCTAAAATATCATGTTTGATAACATCTATCAACATTCTTTTCATTTAATTGGAAAGGATAAATGTAACATTTTTTTGCTTATGTCATTTTTTTAAACACATCTTTTCCTAAGAAAAAAATTTTTGTTTTTTTTTTATTTTTACTAGTATAAATTTAAAAATACGATTAGCGTATAGATGTCACACAACATATGATATGAAAAGAAACATATAATTTACTTGATGACTATTCGATGGATGTCTCGACAATCATAGTCGTAAATACTTTAATGAGTGAAATCGGCCTTGCCGATTTTATTAGTCGTTTCTATATTACATTCAATGCTTAAATTCATCGAGTAATGATTTTATCGCTTCTATTTCTGTGCGCGATTATGCTTGCTTGAAGTGGTGACAAATGCAATCATGAATTAGCTTAGTTTCCATATGTATTACGGGCGAAAAGGCGCGTAAGGAATTGCGAGTGTAAATCATTACGACGCCGAAACCACTTGAAAGTACTGCGCTCGCGACTTTTCTTTTTTCTTTTTTTTTTTTTTAGGATCGAGTCATAATTTGTATAGATAATAAATTCTCTTCAGGGCTCAGTTCATTAAATATACATTATATTTCCATAATGAAAGTTTCTGGCACAGGTTTCTACCGTCTGATCCGAGGTCTTAGAGAGATCAAAGGATACACAACGACGGAGGTTACGCGGGTATATACTTATGGATATCTGCTACAGATACGCTACAAGTTTTATGCTTTGGTTTTCGAGGTTGTAAATTTATTGCCCCGCGTAGGCTCCAACTTTGTGTGCCCGATGGCCTTTTTGACGAACGATGATCAACGATAAATTACGACTTCACAAACCATCGCCGTTATTTGAACACAGTGGTCGCCTATTTAAGTCTAACTGCCTGCAGATTACATCGCTATAAAATAATAAACATAAAAGGTACTAAATGCACTCGAAGTGCCTGATCGTTTGCTAAACTCTTCGCGCTAAACTCTTCAGCGTCAAGTTTTGAATTTGTAATCGTGACATCACAACAATGAAACAACTGTTACGTTGTAGCGTGATGACGTGGTATAAAACACGAATGCTAATAACACTAACGAGGAATAATCTTCTTCATGCGTCAGATGAAGTTGATAGATAAATTTAGATGTTAATTATAAGACTAATTATAAAATATGTAATTTTTTTCACATTTTACGACTATCGAAAATGGATTGGAGAGGCTTATTAATAGATATTAATAAAAGCACTTCGCGTATTTACTATAAAAGCGGTTCGCGTTGTGAATTATAACCACCGGCTTAAGATGGTCGTTCGAAATGAAACACTATCCCTACGAGCGAGTAGACGGCCATGGCGCGATTCAAGTAGAAGGCAATCTATTAAGATATCGTGGGCCGAACCTAAGATCTCGAAACAACCCGAGTTAACCAATCGTGGACATCAACATCAAATCCACTCCTTCCACGACGCCGCTATTTTAGAATTCACGCCGCCATCCGCTCCTTTCACGACGCACGCTTGTTGTGTGCCCAAAGTATTTTAATTAAAAGTTCTTAAAGCCTCAAAAGCCGCGCCGCCGTAAGTGATAAAGATACTTGACGTTTTTATCGCCCGTCCTAAACGCAGTCGATGAAGATGAGCTGCCGCGACTTAATATTACGCGAAAACCGAGTATATGTTTATAAGTCGGTGTATTAATTCGGAAACACAAGAAAGTTCATTGATCGAAGGAGCATTATATTTGCAATTATAATTAACGTTTCAATGCAAACGAAACGAAATCATGTTTAAGGTGTGAAAAATTGCCAATTGCAATATAAAATCGACAAATTCTTACTATCGTTTTGAACCCAAATTAATGTTGATTCAACAAATTGTGAAATAATGACTATCGCGATTATTATCTATGTTGCAGTCAACTCATAGAAAGCAGTAGAGCAATATCGTTTCACAATCGAATTACAGAATGTTCACTCGTAGCGGACGTTCCGCGAAATTTTCACCGCCGATGTTAGGCGATCGTCCGCTTTACATTCTTCACGCTACCGATCATGAGGATAGCAATGAAAATGATGATGGCAGGGGATAATGGCAGAAGATAATGAGAGGTCTTGACAGTTCGCTAGTACCGCGAGAAAACGCGGCATTTCTATTGCTAGGGATGTCCAAGTGAGCGTTAAATGTTTCCGAGAGGCTAGCAAGTTCAATCAATGGCGGACCTTTGTTTCGCATTTGCGGGAGAGCGTTAAGAGCCAATAACAGGTACCGAAATAAAACCGGCTAGTGACTCAATCTGCGGTGCTCCGCTT
Source organism: Tetramorium alpestre (assembly GCA_021460005.1). Taxonomy (NCBI): domain Eukaryota; kingdom Metazoa; phylum Arthropoda; class Insecta; order Hymenoptera; family Formicidae; genus Tetramorium; species Tetramorium alpestre. The sequence goes on from JAJVSH010000014.1 coordinate 557,473, forward strand.
CGTGGCATAGTGACTCGCTTCTTTCCACGGTCGTCCATGAAATTCCGAATGGGAGATGGAGCAAATTATCTTCACGGATTCGTTTCCTCTCGTGCACGTATCCTGAGATCGACGCCAAGCTCTATCTAGTCCAGGAAGAGAAAGAGGAAAAAAAAGGGAAAATGATAAAATATCCCGTGTTACTTCTGTCGACAAGTAGCATTTCTCCGAACAATCATATTCATCCATGTGCGCGCTTTGGATGCCGAGGAGCATTCTGTTGACATATCGTTGATAGATCGATTTGGCAATTGTTACGCGACAACATGAGAACACTAGGTATCAGCTAGTAGCGAGCTACGCCTCGCTTAGTAAGCCAACCTCGGCATAAAGAAACGCAGAAGCGGCGAAAGAGGAAAGGGGTTAGAGCCGAGGCGGGCCGCGGACGATCTGTCATCGACGCGAGCCGGCATTTTACAAAGTATAAGGCTGAGGCATATTGCCTGCAGGTGCTACACAGAAGGCAGTCCGCAGGTAGATACGCTGGGCGCCTGATTGGCCTGCTTCGACCTGACTCCATCCTACGGTTTTGCGACGGCCGAGTGTGCGAGGCAAAGAGAGGCGGTCGTTGTTACGTGTCGCTCGCAACAACTCGTCTTGCTACGCTGCCTTGCCTCTTGCTGCCTTAGCCGACAGAGCGGGAGAGAGAGAGAGAGAGAGAGAGAGAAAAGGAGAGAAAGAAAGAGCGGAAAAGAGAGGGCAGGAGAAAGAGGAGGACAGAGAAAAAGACAGAGAGAGAAGGCCGGTACAGTTCGAGCATAGTAAATCCCGTTGGCCGGTACCTACGGTCTCTCTGGTCTTGGCTGCACGCGTCTGTCGCGTAGTGGTGCTGCCAAGCTTTGGCAGCGAGCTAACTCGTTCAGCTCGCCGTGTATATTTCCGTTCCGTTACGTTCACCAACGTTTTGCCTCGCCTTTGCCGCCGCGACTGCTAGGCGCAGTCGAAATCCCCTCGACGCGACGCGGTTCTCCCGCGATCTCGCGTGTCTCGACGCGACCTGAAACGTGGTGGTACCAAATGATCGCTCCGCCGCCCGTTGCTTTCTCACCTGTTTTTCTGCGCCGAATGATCGTAGTGCGATCGGTGTAGTGTGAGCGTTACCGCGAAAGCATCATCGTCCTTCTTGCGCGTCCCCGCGAAAGTATTCTCTCAATTGTTTCTCACAATACGTTAACGTGAACAGTTTGCAGCGAATTTTCAATCGGAGATCGTGAATACGCGACAGCTGGAAATTTGTGTACTTTTTCTCTTAATATCTCGTCAAATCGGATTTGTGAAAGTGTCTTGATGAACATTACTGCGAAAGAAGCTTGACTGGAGAATAATATGGTGCTAATTTTGTGATATTCGCGTTATCTCCAAGAACAGATTTGAAAGAAACATTTATCAGTGACATCACAATCTTTATTACAGCAGGGATAATTGACATTCTTACAATCCTCGCGTCGAATAAGAACAATGCTCGTAAAATTTCGTAAAAACAACATACCCGATGTCCCTATTTTTTGTCAGCTGTGTTAAACGCGAATCCAATGTGTGGCTGTTTCAGCAGTTGAAAAACGGAACGGCATGGAGTAGCTACCCGGGTCACAGAGACCCTTGGAAGGGAAAAGGGCAAAAGCGTCCCCTCCCTACGCCCTTCTGCCGCCGCGACGCACGACGACATTGGATTGTCGTCGTACCGCAGCGACCTCTGCGTCATTATTATTATAGCCGCAAGGTGAGTTGAAATGTCACTTTGCTCTTGCCATTAAAATGATTCCGATTATATTTTAAAAACGTTATGCATAGTAGATTCCGTGTGAAAAGAATACGCAGAAGGAAAGATTTAATCGAATTCGTTCGAATCGTTTCGTTATTTGAACTTTATCGAGTTAGATCAATCAATTTTTTTTTAGCTCTACATCCGTTGCATATTTTATTAATTTTGCCATATGCATCGAAATGATCTTGTATTGAATATCAAATTCTTTAGGCGACTTTCTTTTGTTACTGAAACAAAATGACACTTTTATGAAATATAACGTTAATATCGCGTTATAACGTATCATCCGCTGCTTTTTCTTTAAACGAAAAATTAAACGGACATACGAATGACTATTATATCTATTTCTACCAATGCAGATTAATTTTAATCTTGGTTTAACTTACTTTCTATCTTTTTTTAGTCCTAAGAATTAGAAAAAGATGAAAAGTAAATTAAACCGAGATTAAAGTTGATCTGCATTGGTAGAAATAAACATAATAGTCGTTCGTATGTCCGTTTAATTTTTGCATCGGTAGAAATGGACATTAGCATTGCAAAGCTAATAAAATAGTTGAAGGCTTAACTTTGTATGAAATCAATACGGTAGTTCTTTTATATCTACACTGAGAGAAATGTTTTGTATTATGAACCAAAAGTTTTGTTGATATATGCTCAAGAAATTTATTTAGTTGCTGTAAACAAATATGTTACTTGTTTATATCTTGTTAAGTCGTTTTGGTTTAGAAAACAAAACAGTTTTGTTCTCTAAACAATTCTGTTTTGTTCTCTAAACCAAAACGACTTAACAAGATATAAGCAAATAATATATTTGTTATTTAACTAAATATTTAAATAAACTATTCAACTAAATAAATTTCTTGAGCATATATTAACAAAACTTTTGGTTCATAATACAAAACATTTCTCTCAGTGTAGATAGTCATTATGCTACATTCTAACGCGATGGTATTCCAACGTAATTTGTTCGCTCGCATAGATACGAGCTTCATTAGACTATCGAGATTCCCAATATAGTAAGACGTTCTCATTAGACAATAGTGTAGAAAGAAACCCATGCTGGGAACTATCAACTCTTGCGATTCGATCCCCTTCGTTTTACGACTCCCCAATGGCGCGCATGTTCAGCATTATTTTGTTCTTCCCTGCACGAATACCTTCGCTCTCTCTACCCTTCCACCAGTCGTATCAATGCATACAACACACATCCATATCTTATGACCGAGCAAAACTGCGAGGCCAAGAGATATAAAGTATATAAAATAACGTCGCTATCTAAATTACCCGTCGTTGATTATATATTCGAGCATCGCTGGACCCGAAAATTTTATCTCCCAGCATACATTACAATCGAACAGTTCTGAGATACCCTTAGGTTTCGTTTGCGCAGTAATTATTGAATGTATAGCTAGGTCGATTTTTCAATTTATTTGTTTTAATGTAAAATAGGAAAAACGTAAATCTTTAATAAAATAACTAAGTTTAGCATTGACAAAATGAAAAGATGCTGAATACATAGTAGGTTTTGTATTGGATATTAAAAAATTAAATATATTTTTTTATAATATATTTTTTTAACTGAATATTTTGAGATATATAATTTTGAGAAATGATGATTGCTTTTACTAACAATAAGAAAAAAATTTGTTCGAAATCAGATTTTAAATATTTTGATGTTAAATGATATTTTTTTCTTAACTAAATCTTTCATGTTTATAAACTAGAGAGATAAATGCATGATGATCAGAATATTTTGTAGATACAATGACATGTTTCTGATTTTACCGCGTTTACATTCTAAGCGTGCGGCATCTTCTCGCCGTACAACGGGCGGTATTCTCTCTCTATACTCGGCTTCAATGCGGGTAAAACGCGTAGGTATAAAGACACGAAAACCACGCAATGGCATGGTGCGAAGCGGACTAAATAAAATTCAGAATTTATGGAAAACGAGGGGGAGAGAAAAAAAGAACGAGCGGCGAACGGGTGGAGAGATGGAGCGCACCGGTAACGGGCGGACTGGGAGTACCTACTCGCGCGGAGGAGCTTCCCAATGAATTTGAATAAAAATGGGATGGAGAAAAGGTGGAGATACGCGAGGGAAGCCAGGGAGCGAGAGGGGAGACAACTGGAAAGGGGGAGAGAGAGAGAGAGAAAGAGAGCGAGGGAATGAGAAAGATGCAGTATATTCTCGGGGTGGTCGAACGGGTAGGCGGTTATGGCGCGCTGAGTTTCTGCTCGCATGAGAAAACTGGATACTCTAGATGTATGGTTGGTCTGCACGATTGGCATCTCCAATCGACGAATGCTTATGACAATTTAATACGTTATCCCGTGTACAATAAATCGGTAGCGTAATACTTATGGCTTCGGCCATCTTTCTCGCTCTGTCGATAGATGTTTCGATCGTCGGGTTGTGTTGTATTCGATAAAGATTTAGATACGGATTTACCAATCTTCGGAACAGGATGCCCGATAGGTGGAGAATATCGAGGCATATAGGGAGCATGGCTGCCGTCGGACGCGATGGCGTGGAGCGCGGCATGGCCGCTTGCAAGCCATTTCGATTTTTCCTTCACTTTCGAATCTTTACTATTGCTTGTCGTATTTGAATTTATTTTTATATAATTGTGTTGAAATATCATGGTACATGATAGAGGATCAAATCCTTTACTAATAAATGTTATTTTAATGATGAATGAGTTCTCTTCGAATTTTGCATCTTGACATATTGAGACTGTTGTTTGTTTGTATGTAAATACATGAAATAATTAACTTTTTCACTTTTATTCATTAATGATGAATTTTTTTATTTAATAATCAAACAGTTTTATCACTTAATGTTATTGAATTTATCAAATATTTTCCAGTTCATGAGATATTTAAGTAAAATAAGAAAAACATACAAATTGTGAAAATATTTTCTATTTATTATAGATAGTTTTTATTATTCATAAGAAACATAATCTCATATCATAATTTATTGGTTACATAAATATAACAAATAGAAGAAAATGTTATATATTTAATATTTATTACGTACAAAATATTTATTACGTATTATTACGTACAAAAATTATAAAATTGAAATTCATATTTTTAATTATATTGTTCACACGACATTTCAGATTTATAAATTAATCTATCTAAAAATTTTCAAAAACTTTTAATTTATTATATTTCAGATAGAAAAACACATATTTTTCTTATAAAATGAATAAAGATTCTAGAATAAAGATTCTTTCACATTTTTAACATAGTTTGTTTCTCTAAAATAGTTAAATTTTGCAAACGTTGAACTATATTTAAAATAAAAAAAAAGAAGGATGTAGTTTCGATTCGATCTTGCTGAGTTGGAAAGTCATCATGGCCGCAAGTGACGCTCCTCAGCGACACACACGTGCCACGAGCGCGAGATGGTGTTGCCGATGGATTGCCCACGCATAGCGGCTCGCGCGATTCCGCGACAGCCATTTTGAATTCCAAGACTCTTTCTGCAGCGAACTCGTCGGTCTGGAGAGCGGAACCCCACCAGAGGGGCAGGAGAGCCTTCTTCTGCGGACACCGTCGTGTCCTCGTCTTATTTTTCGCGTGTCAAAAGACCGAGACCGTGAGCAATATTGTTGATACTTGATGTTGCAGCCATATACCCCCGCGTCTTCCGACTCCCGCATATTCCGCTTGGCAGGAGGCCGCCTGCATTTCTGTCTGACTTTTTACTTCACATGCCCTGCGTTTCGGATTTTTTTCTCTCTTTCTCTTGTTACCTTTATTTTTTTAGTTGCGATATATACAGAGTGTTCAATAAGAAACGAATGCTTTATCGTAAACGAGTATGATAATTTATTGATGAAAATGAATAAATTCGTCAATTTTTTTTAAAGGAAAAGTTGTTATTTTTTGTTTTCTATTTTTTACGTTTATCTTTTTTCTTATCCGTCTCATTCTTCAATTCGTTATAAAACTCTTCAATGCACACAGACAGATATCCGCGCCTCGAATCTGCAGGGATTATTTGTTTTACAAGAATAGACTTCTATATCAACTTCCTATGTGTGTGTTTAGGTCCGCAATGCAAAGTCGGTGGATCGTTCCGGTGATATGTAAACGTTCTACTTTATGACTGACGACAAGTTTATGTTGATTGCTCGTTATAGTCATTCTTCTTTTCTGATTTAAATCCATACAATGGATCCAGTTTATCTTATTAACATCCGATTTTATTTTTTATCATATATTTATTTCTTTTAAGCATATATAATTATATTTATTATTATATTTTTCTTGTTTCTACATTACATTTTATATTTGATTATCCAATTTTTATTTTATACCAATATGGACCTAATGATATGTGTATTTGTATTAAATATAATCGAATAAAATGCAGGAAGCGTTTATTATTACATTTAAATATAACATGTTTATCCTTGCGTATCAGTATTAAATTTACTCTAAAGTATCTGTTATATTCTCTTAGATAAAAATGATATTATCATATTAAATATATGAAAGGAAGTGTCGTTCATTGCATACTTCCTTGGATCGAATTCAATGATTTTATTCAAATTCAAGACGTCATATAATGACGTCACTATGTTTGACTAATGCAATCTCAACTCCCTCCTTTGTTTGCTGGGATGGCAGAAATTTATGAAACCACTTACTCTCCGGCCGGAAAAATAACTTTTCATGTTCCTAGCAGTGCCACCCTCCTATACCACCGCCTTTCATCGTCCTTCTATCCACCCACACTTTTATATGTTCCGTAATTTTCCGAGACAGAAATATTCTCATTTCATCTCCGAGATTATACCGACTCGTCTTTTTCTGCTTTATCGATCCGGCCTGCTTTAACTTTCAGCAGTTTTACAGAGATGGCGTCTATATCAAACCGAAACTTCATTTAATCAAAGTGCTTGAAATCCTGGAAAGCGCGGTTTTGTTAGGAAAAAATTTTTTTAGGTATTAAAATTTCAATATTAGAAATAATATAAAATTAAATAGGAGGTTATCACTTTTTTAAAGATAAAAATACAAAACAATGAGATTGTAATAATTATTGTTATTATTAGTGTAAGATATATATTATTATTTGTTTCCACCGATTATATTATGATTATAAAAAAGGGTAATAGGTTTTGTTTAATAGTAATTAAATAAAAATAACGTGTTTATATTTTTAGATAAGCAAAATTTTCTTCTCATGCTGCTGTACGCATTTATTTCAAACTTTTTTTTATTGATTAATTTTATAGATTATTATTTAAAAATAATAAAATTGTTTATATGTACATAATAAAAAATTTTTTTAATATCTTTTTTAGAATGTTGTTTTTTTACAAGATTACTATATTTTTTGTTTTAGTTTTACAAAAGTTTATTATTGTAACACTAATTTATAATAATAAACTTTTATAAAAATTTAATACTTAAGAATCTGTACATTTTAGAATAATAATAAATTATCTCGCGCAAAAATATATTTTTTAAATATAATATATTTTTCTCAAATTTACATATTTTTGTAATTTATTTCACAAAAATTTTTGAAATCTCGAACAACGCGTCATTTAATATATTTTGTATGTTGTCTCCTTTATACCACTCGTTTTTTATGTTTCTCATTTTCATTTCTATTCCATTTGCCTTCTGGAAAAGGATTCCATCGCAGATCCCCATCTATTTTCCGTAACAATAATTTCAAGGGCTCCTCCTTCCAGTGGAACCCTTATATCACCAACTACCCTAAATCCTTTTTTCCAATAGAAGTACCCTTGAAGGAACCATTTCATCTCACTTTTTCTCCATGACCGATTTATAGTCGAAAAATGCAAAATTGTTTACTCGATATTATTTATCATTAGTTCCTACCTTCTTCTAACTGTTCAAATCTTTAAATAGATCTTAATTTCGACGGCATTAAAATATGTTTAATATTTTTTTATATTTTTTTTCTTATATTTCAAAGACAAATGTGCATAATTATAATATAATATATATTAATTGTATTTATTGAAAATTATCATAAAGAGGATAGCTACTTTTTAAAAGTAAGGTGCGGCTCATATTATTTTGAAGTAATATTTATCCACACAAATAGCTATTAATATTGGAGCTTCTTGAAGATAATATGTCATATATCTGCCGAGTGCTCGTTAGAACGTCTGAAGTGTTTCCGTTAAAGTTTCATAGCCGAATTTAGGATTGGTTGATTGAACTTCAGTGATTCACAAACACGAAATACAAGAATGGATGCAATAAAAACTTCCAGACTCCAGACTGTCTTATATACTGTTTATATTTAGTTTATTTTACACTTGAGAGATAATCTGAAAATAATATTACTAATTGTTTCGCTATAAGTTCATATATGATCTATGTGTAAATGGGTTAAATTTATTTATTAGAACATTATTTTATACATAATTAATTAAAATATAAGCAATTTTATGTGTTAAAGATCAAAGTAAAAAAAATATAAAGGTAAAGATAAGAATAATTTTTTAAATAAAAATAAAAGAAAAGTAAAATAAATGAAACACCACGAATATTCACAAGATATTCAGCTATTAAGCAATGATTGTATTGATGAAATGTCGAAAATATAAAATAAATTACAAAAATATGACACTAGTTATTATTGTAATATAAGATTAGTTCAAGATTTTTCAGACTAATTGAGACCTACGAACAGTTAAGTAAACTGTGCCATGTAATACAGCTGACGAGCAAATGTAGTAATATAAACAAAGATTCGCAATACATAAACGAAGATTTCTCGACAACCAAATGTAAACGTCGGCATATGCGTGCGATTCGTAGAATTTAGTTTGCGGCAACAGACCTAGATTAGGGGTTTACAGAAAAAAATCATCGTTTTTATAAATTGTGAGTAACGATAAAAATGAAAAAGATTTCTTCTTTCTCTTTCTCTCTCTTTTCCTTTAAGTTTTTTAAATAATTAATAATTAATTAAATTAATAGCTTTAATTGGCAAATTAAAATGACTGACTTTTTTAATTGCCAATAAATAATTGTTACAAAATCTTTATTTTTCAGATGAGATTATTATTTATTTATAATCTAGTTCTCTTCTTTTTAAGTTAATGCTAGTTATACATAGGTGAGAGTAAAAAATATTGATAATATCTCTGAAATTAATTTTTTTATGTGTCGAATTAGATTATATTCCAAGATTATTTTATACATATATAATTTTCTTACGCAAAAAATTAAAATACGCAATTTCTTATAGAAATAGAATTTTTTTTAGTCAATATTGTTCTCATAATTCTTCTGAATTTTTTCCATCACGAGGGATGAAATAAATTTCATTTTCGAAATATTTTTGGGCGTAGATTGGAATAGTAATTATATCTCGATTCATCTAGAATTTTTATTATAGCATCGGGCAGATAAAAGGGGCGGGTTTTTAGAAAGAGCAGATGTCAGTCGGGCGAAATCTAGGAAAAGTGGGGAGAAAATGTGGAACTGAGAAAAAGAATAGAACGTTGAGAGCTGGTAGTATGCCGCCCGATGAGATGGAGGCGGAGAATAGGACGAGAAATACCGGGGGTGGATCAGACTGCCTCTCATTAAGTTAAATTGTCTTTTAGGATGAGCTTCCTTAATTACTTAGCCTTCTCTACGGTTCTCCGCACCTCATATACCTTTCGGATAGACTTGTGCGTGTAACAATAAAGTACTAGGACATTTATTCCGTTGCCAGTTTGAGCATTGAGATTTTATAAACAATTGGGAATGTTGTTATAATTTTATAGTATGAATATAATAATTCTTACGTCGCCACAATTTGTCTGTGAATCAATACTTGCATCGTATATGATTAATCTCAACATGAAGAAATTATAATATCAAAAGATTTCTACCGTCAAGATAATGTATTACCAGTACTGTATCCTATCTTATGTTAGGACCGCGGCGAGGGATGCGCAGCGGTCGACAGACTGTAGAGTGGTGGAAGACAGGACAGGGGGGCTGAGGTAAGGGATGATAGGGGATGATAGGTGGAGCTAAGAGAAGAAAGGGGGAAACAGTCTCTAAATATGCTAATACTCGCGCCATGGGGTAATGAGTTTCTCGCGCTACCACGATTCACCGGATTGCTATGCATATATATTCAGCTATAAACACAACTTAGATTGCTATATGTTGCATATCAACTGCCACAACGCTTGCGTATCAGTTTTATCTCACGTCTTTTGACCTTATTGTAAGATACTCGATAAGATATATTGTCAATATAAAACGAATAATAAAGTTAAAAATTTTATCGGGATATAGCGATCGATTATAATTTAGCAATAATTATTATTGCTGAAAAATGAGAAGTTTTGAGCTACTTTTTATCTGTAAATCAAACTTAAAAGTCTAATTGTAAGTTAAATTATTTAGTCCTAAAACAGTTTGGCATTGTTTAAAAATTGAATAACTTTCAGTATATATATTACAAAAAGATTTCGTAAACTTCTAAGTCACAGTTTATCGAATACAGTTTCAGAACCAGGTTTTAATAACTTTGGACTTGAACAGACAGAGATATCTCGTATTTTTGAAGCTACTTGCGCTTCATGTAATTTCATAAGATTTTTGGTTGTAGTCTTCATGTAATTTCATAAGATTTTTGGTTGTAGTATTCGTGACACGTAAATCCTTGCGCATGGAACGTGCGAACGCGACTCTCTCGTAATTTCCGTAAATTTCCACCTCCACCTCAATATCCGGATCGCCATCTCTCTATCCCCGGTGCCTCGCCGTCCATCACATTTTCAATTTCCACCACGTTTCCCGTTTCCTGCTTCAAGGCTACTTCGGCTTACTTCGATCATAGTGGATACCTCGGTGGTGCAGTTTCATTGGTCGTCGCAAAGCCATCAGCCTCACCGTCGGCGGTAGGCTGATTCAGTCGCGGCAACGAGCTTCGAGTTCCGTTTCAACTGATAGCTTGACATTCAAACAAATTAATTCTTCTTCGAGAAATTCGAGGCCTATTCTTCTTCGCCAAAGATCTGAATAGATATCATCTTTCTTCGTCGCTTTATAATTTTGATATTAAGATATCTTAATGATAGTACCTCACAAATAACATTGCATTATCCTGTAATCGTCCGAGACTTCGATCAGCGCGCATCATGGTTGAACTACTAATGTTCCGAGCAGCATTGCGCGCGTGTTACGCTTCACGGAGGTTAAAGAGACGTAAATCCGAGCGTGATGGAGCGATGTTTAGGAAATCGTGGTCATGAAACGTCAAGGAGGCGCGTGGCCTGCGCCGACGACGGATGACGATGCCCTGGGAAAAACTAGACTAGGCGTTTTTATGGGCCATCAAATTACACCGACCACCCCATAAAATGTTTAAGCGGGCTTCCGTGTAAGATACACAAGCGGCGACTAGGATAATGCTCTTTGGTAAAAGTGCATCTACTCACCTGTCCAATATAAACCTGATTTCGGAAGGACCTCATTGAATATTCTCTTCGTCTACATTCAGCGTGTTTTTCAGTCTGTCTGATTGATGCCGACGTGCCTAAAATGTTTCGTCCATTAAAACAGTTTTCGATTTTCGCCTGTCATCTTAAAAAAAAACACGCAGATTCTATGCAGATATTCTTTAATTTTGTTACGCACTGCTTCGCGCGTAACAATTAACGTAAATCTAAAATCTAAGCGTGTAATTACTTAAGAGACGACAAGTAATGATATATGGAGAAATTTATTGCATCGTGTTTCTCTCTTTCTCTTCTCTAATGTTTCCCTCGAGGAATAATGAAGACATCAAAAGTACAGATGGATTTGCTCGCAACAGTAGCTTCACGCATTTTATTAATCCAATGTCTGACTTTGTGAATGAACGCATAAACGGCAACAGGCTACGTCGTTAATATTGCGTGACAAGAATAAACGTCGCCCATAATTCAATATTATAATTATACCCTCGTAAGAGGTTTTATTGCCCTAATTAATATGCATCGTTAAAGTAATTACTGGTAGTGTAGATTACTCCTACTACTTATTATGAATGTTTAGTCACCTTAGACTATTGTATTGTCTTGTGATAATGATTTGTAAAGTCATACATAACCCCTTATCTTTCGAAAGAATTTATTTAGATTTAGATGTCTATAAACTACTCCATCAGTTTCTCCAAAATAGTTAAATGGTTATATCTTTATTTAATATTTATGTTTTTTGCTAAATGTATCCGTTTTAATTTATAATGTATTGTTATTATTCCAATGATACATAAATATTTTTTTTTAAACTATATTTTTATATAGATTATAAATAGCATGCAATTTCTCGTTGACTTTGTCACAAAATCACGTTATGGAAATGCGCATTTTGCTATAAGCTTTTTGTTAAGAAACATATCTTTTATTGCAGACATGTAAAGATAAGTGTAAATGAAAAATCGATAAGCATACGTGTACGTGCGCATTAACCGGCTACACATCCGCTCCTCCGTAAGTATCATCGATGATAGCGTGACGGTTCGCCTCTCCACGTTCCGATGACACGGCGGTCATTTTAAGCGGGATTCACGTGTCGGGACCACCCACCTCACGGAATTGGCTGATTACACATTCCTTAACTTCAGCGTTTTCGGCATCCCGTTTTAACATTCGCCAGAAAAATTCGGATAGCGTCCGCGCCGGCTGATTCGTGAAGTTCGTTTCGGAGATTACCGCAAGTTTGTGGCTTGGCGACTTCTTTCTTCGGGTTTCCCATTCCTTTTTTTCATACCGCAGGGAGGTATGTTTCTGGATCTACTAATTGGTCGTAAAGGGAATGATGTTCGGGCTGGGAGCCGAGTTCCCGTCGTTCCAAAATGTTCTTCGCGGGACGGCTTTGCAACTCGGTCCGCACTGATGAGTGACTTCTTTATCGAGATCTTCTCTTCTAGAAATTAGCATTTAAAGTTCTATATATGACATGTCTGCTTCCAAGAATATAATTTATAAATTTATATTTATACATATATTTAAAAATTATATTTTGCTGTTAAATGATTATAGTAATATTCTGATATACTTAATGAGATATATAATTCTTCTATACATATCAAGAGCAGTATGACATTCAAAAAATATGCAATCCCAACAAATAATTTATTATTAATGATTTTTTTATATTATATTTTTGAATATATACAGCCTTGATTGTACCAATTAATTTATACACTTCAATTAGCAGTGGTTGAAGAATAATTGAATGATTGAAGAAGTAGTTCCGCAAAGTCTCAAATTCAAATTTTCCTTATTTATTGTAGTAAATATTTATACATATAATATTTCAATTAATTGAATATATAAATTAAATTTTATATCTCTTTTAATCTTACCACTTTGAAAAATCCTCAAAATCCTGTTCTCTTTACATCGCAGAAAAGAAAAGGCTTTGAGAGCAAGAAAATCCTCTCCAAGCAAACATGTGTCTGATCATTCGGCACGAGGTCTTGCGGAGCTTGTATACATTTACAAAATTTTACCCCGTGGTTCGCAACCGTTTCTTCGTTGACGGCAATGCCGATGTCGTTGGTGGTGGCGGTGGTGGTGGCAAATATATTATGTCTCTCGTAAAATTAAGTTTTTACGATCATTTTATGGTCGCGCGCGGCCCGTCGATGCTTAGTACCTATAGGTGTGCATTTCTCACAGCTGCGCTAGGGGCTCGTGCCGACTCGTCACGGATCTCTTTCATCATACGCGTCGGTAGAACATTGTAACTATTTTTATGGACCGCAGATTTGGCCACTGAGCACACTTCGACAGGTATAGTTAGCCGTTGAATCAGTTTGAACGTCTGTTATAAGTACCTAAAGCAAATTTTTAGAGTTAACAACGATGATGCACCCTATCTAATAGACACTTTCACTTATTTGATTTTTTTTTATATTAATCAAAAGGCTTGAAATACATATTTTTACGTGCGTGTGTGCATCCAATAATACTTATAAATTATTATAAAGGAAATATGATATTATACACCCAAAAAAAAGTATTTTACATCCAAAGTGATTTTTCCTATAATCTCATATTCTAAGCTCACTGTTTTACAGCAAACATATTCCTCTTTCAATAAAGTGAAAAATACTTTTTTCTATCTTAAATACTCTTGTTTATAGTATTTTTCTCTTGATTTCAGAGGAATGCTCTTGAGGTCAAAATAAGAGTAAAATCCTTTAAGATTTAAAGGATTCCACATAAATCAAAATTATTTTTTTTTTTGGTGTATACATGTATATAAATAGATGAAAGTAGAAGAATTTCTTAGTCTTTAAATTATTGACATGAATAAAATGTAATTCTAATTTTTCTAGTAAATAAATGTAATACTTTAATGACAATATCTTATTGAAAAGAATTAGCACTCACCTTTTTGTTTTTCTCTTTCATTCGTCTCAGAAATATTCCACAATTTTGTAATATATCCAGATGTAAGTGCATCCATATGCACTTTAAAATAAAATGTATAAATATTTTGTATTTCACCGGAAAATTTGATAAATCAATTGCACCACAATGTTTTCTCTCGAGAAGCAAGCATAGACTGAAACTTCCTGAAGACCGAAAAGGATATTCGGTCTCAACCGGATGCTGCTTTCACTTTGTATGAAAAACTAGCAAACACTTTCGAATCATTTCATATTTATAAAAACTCTTTTCTGACCTGTATTATGCTCATCTAGGGCTATTGAAAAGAAATGAAAGTTATATCTCTAGACGTATAAGAATGTTATTTGTAGATATATTAATATATAATATAGAGCATGTAATTTTTTTTCGTAAAATATACATACATAGTTGCCAAGATGATTATAACTGATGATAATAATATTAAAATGTTGCCAAAGATATAATCAACAAATATTGAATTTATAAATAAAAATTAATTATTCGTTAATATTATGTTTGCATAACATATTAAAGAAAAATATGGGATTTTCGTAAATTTTTGTTCAACGCCCATTGCTTTTCGTATCTGTGGTACATGTAAATCATGATGTCAACTTTATCAGAATCAGCAATCTTGACGGATTTGACGTCCGTTTATATGTATATGTGTACATTATACACGCATATATTGTATATAAGCTATAGCGTGTTTACGGATGTATATATGCATTAATATAAGTAAATATATTCACTGCCGTGCTCTCGCGAAGAGGCAAAATATGAATGTATTCGCATATATACGCGATAAGATTTTAATATGTATTCGTTTTCGAGGAATATTTTCTTTAAAATTATTAAAATAGTGAATTTCGCACACATTTCTTCTTCTAGAATTTTTTCAATCGTTTACGCAACTAAATTGTCTTTTCTCAAATACATTTTTGGCTAAACATATTCTTTTTACATTGAAATTTAATTTAACACATTTATTAATTTTAATACATTAATTTTATAATTAAGTCGCGGGATGTTTTACCTACAATATTTGAAGCAAAATAATTTCTGCTGAGAAGAAGCTTTGATTCATGTTGCAAAGTAGTTTTTAATGCACGAGAATTTATCATTTCGTTTTACGGGATATTTTTGTTTCATTCCACAACTAGGAACGAAAAGGAAAGCTTCATCGGATTGTGCGACATTGACGTGAGTAGTATATAGCATTCACGTGTCCGTCTCGCGCATGATCTGGCGACGGTTATGGCATTTACGTGCATCGGTGAAAGCCGAGACTGAATTCTAAGGAGAGATCGTGCTGTAACCGTATTATTTTAGTTGAATTATTTATAGAACATTGCCACAGGGAAAAAATAACGGCTAGACATGCGCGGAATGCGGCGATGTCATGTTTCTCGTAAGTTTGAACAGCCGGGTTTATCCGAATGTCATTCTACCGTTTTTTTTTCTTGTTTCAAGAATATTACACTCGTCTAGTCATAAATCAAACGTAAAATTGTCAAATTAATCGAAAGGCTGAGGACAGCAATATTAGCCATAAAGTTAGCAGACGGGCAACTGGAAAAATCTATGAATCATTAATGTGTGTGCTTTCTTTTCTGTTTTATGCTATCCGTTGCAGCTCAAGGCAGTCTTGAGTAGTTCAAAAAAAGATTGTGATGTTTCGAAAGAGAGAAAGTATAAGAGAAAAAAAACAATACTTTGAATCTAGAAAAGTTCATAGTCAAATCTGGTCAAATCTGATACTTGGCTCCGAAAACATTCCTTCAGCTTTTAAATTACACTTTTTAAATTATACTTATTGTTAATGAAATAGAAAATTTTTAATTAGAAAATTTAATAGTCAGAGAAATTTTTATTAAATCGTAATCATATAATTTATTTAAAATTAATTTACAGAAGTGAATAACTAGAATCACAGAAGAATTTGTAAACAGTTTTATTCGTTCTTTTTTTATCGAGCAATTTTTTTCTTGTTGGATTTTTATATTTAAACTTTGTATATTTAATATAATTTTATATGTATACTAATGAATAAGAATCGGAGAGTTTTGCTACATTTACAAATTTATTTAATTACTACAAGAATATATTTGGATTCATAGGTAAAGTGCTGTGCATAATTTTCTCTCCAGTGTATCGTCCAGTTCAACTATAGTACCTCGAGTCTTCTTATTATCTTATTGTATTATTTTAATGGTCTTCTTCACGATATATTAAATACTTTGTACGGCGATCAAATTATAAAGTTAAAACTCAGCGCCATGTTAATCTTAGAATAGTGGTTCGTTATCTCAGATAACGAGGAATCTGGAACTCTTCGAAGCAAATAAAAGTCACGATTACATTTAGTCCCTCAAAGTATTTGTATACATATAGTATACACGTATGGGATTGAGTGCATACACAGTGTCATAAATCGTGCAGAAACCGTGGATATCGCTGTACCATAATATATTCAAAATGAACTGAGATAAGGCAGAGTCGACCGGGGTAAAATCGTGGACGGGGATTTGGGGGATGAGGCTAATGCCTTGGCATCTGGATATCTCTCGCGAGGCGTGGTTGCCGGATAGCTTTCTATCTATAGCCCGCTTCCATGCGGCCCCAATCTCTTCGAGTACTTAATGCGAGGAAAATGCCTCGCGACACGCTATATCGCTTCACTTACTTTATTACACCGAGTACGCGGAAGATTGATTACGTCCAATTAAGTATTAATACACTCGACAGTGCTGCTTTTATTACAATTGCTTTTTTTCAGTTTTACCTTAACTATTTTCGTAATGTTAACTGTACAAGATAACGATTTATTAGAATTATAAAGATTATTAGGATTTTTGTGTAGAAATTGATGAAAAGTAAGAGATAAAGTTTATTCGAAAATAATTTACTCAATAGATTATAAGAAATTATAATCGTGACATTTTAATGTGACGTCTTATTAACGGCACTGCATGAAATACATCGAGATTTTTCAAACGTAAGATATACATCGACGATAGACGTTCCTCAGATGAAACGATGCAAAGACATGGCATTCGGAATATGTACAGGGGCGACAATAGATCTGTGTGGAAGGGCGACAAAAACGAAAGAATGAAGAAAAATCCTGAGAGACTTTGCCTGATGAGGATGGTTCCCATGACGACGCAGCCCCAGGAACACGAAATGGTCTAGCCCATTCTTGACTCAATACCGAGCCGCCATACACTCACGTAGCCTACGTGCTCAAGCTCACCACTACCTTCTCAGTTTTCAAGCCCTCTTAAGCTTTTCCCTTCCCCTCCTATGTTGTCCCTTGCATCCTTCTTGCTCCTTTTCTGTTCTCACTTAAATGGAAAATACAATGCTTATATCTTGTTCCAGCTGTAGATTTATATTGTGTATATACGGCAAATAAAATACAAATCAGTTCAAGTTAAGAAAGGAAAAAAAAAACAGTACAACTCTAAAATTTGGAATCGCCCTATTATGATATGTATTGCGAATGGCCGTACGAATGAATGGCTACGAGTTTAAAATCAAACGCAATCATGTGTGTTTGTCGAGAAAATGAAGAATTAAAGTTGTATGTTTCTATATGAATTTTTTATGAATTAACTACGATTCCTTGAGAATTATTCATCAAAGATCTTACGGTATTTACATATGAAATTATACAATTCAAGATTTATTAATAATTAATAATGAAATCAGAAGGAATGTGCATCGATTTGCATTGTAATAATTGATAAATAAATACATTTGTGTAAAAACAGTATGTGCCGTTTATCTTGAAAACGAGCGCGAAATAAATTCAGAGATTTCTACTAAGATATATTGAAATTAATTAATTGACATATTATAACTAACGCATTGGAAGTAACAAAGTGGCTCGGCAAAGAGAGCCTCCACTTGTCGCTTTCATCAAGCATAGTACGCCGGTTCCTCGTCCCGCTGGGCGCACGCCACTGCCATATTGGAAGTGCTTCACGACCAGGATTGGTCGTTCGGCCATCGCGTCTGCCTCCGAAACGAGAGGGCGTCCCGGTGCCGGCAGCATTGAAGCGCCGAAAGGCGTCTCGACGCCCCGCTGAAACTGGCACGCGTCGCGTCACACGGTTATAAGATGCGATATTCCGCTCTTTCAACCCCCTGCGCTCCGCAGCCCTCCCGCGAGCCACCTCGCGCACCGGACGTATTTTCAACGTCTGTATATTTGAAACGTAAAATGAGACGACATATGTCTTAATTAGAGTGAGACCTTTTCACTTTGAAGGCAGAGCATTTGGACATATATAAAATAACACATTCTTAAACGAAGGATAAAATTATGATTTAGATGCGTAGACTATTGTTATTATTTTACGTTGCTATTTGAATTCCCGGCGAATCGTTCTCGAAATAGCAGCACCCTAAACACTATATTTCAATTTCACCATCCGTTGGGTATTAAGATTTCTTTATTGTGTAGAAGGGTTGAGTTTTTTTAATCATCTCGGAGAAATTAAATCTTCCGCCATGTTATGCTTAGGGGTTGCTTGCCCTGTCAGCGTAATGAGAGACAGGGCGAGAGAAAAAACGCGGCAGAGATTAATAGAAATTTTTTCGATGTGAAATCAGAATATTAAGATAATACTGCTAAATATTATTATTATATATTCNCTTGAAAAAAACTATTTTTATTCTTATTTACAGTTTTTTTTATTTCATATTACTAATATAATTTTAAATTAGATTTATAAGTTTAGAAATATCGAGAATGGTTGACACACACATCATTTAGACATTGGATGCCATGGATGCAACGAAACCTCATTTTAACTTGAAACTAGAAATGGAAGCAGAGATAAGAGGCGCTAGAAATAATAAAAATTGTGGAGAGAGACGCCTCGCATAGTGCATCATTGTGTTTGTCGCGTAACCACGGCGGAGTGGTGGAAGACATATGAACTTCTTAAATTACTTTTCCTGCCTGTGAAGGATCTCACTAAAAATGTTTGTTTATAATACTACCTACTAGAGTCTAAAATGACGCAAACGTGCTTAAAGTCTATTATGATATTAATTTTGTCTTCAAAAAAACTTAACTTTATTTTTCACTTACAATTGCAAATTACAATATATTAATTTTTTAATGTAAGTGAATTATTTATTTTATATTTATTTTATCGATTTAGAATACTACTGATTTTTCTTTTATTCATATTTATTATCATTTGGTTTTCGTTGAAAGTCCTTCGCGTCCAACCCATTCAAAATGGCGCGTTATCCGAAATTATGCAAGTTCTGATTTGATTTCATGGGTAGGAATGGGCTTAGAAGGCAACGGATAACGTTGAGTGATAAATGGGCCAGTCCTCCCAAACGTTTCACGCGAGTGGTCTATGCATGTGAGTGTAGGCATCCGAGTAACGTCAACCCCCTTGGTGACGAAAGGAATGGCAGGGAACCAAGAGCTTTCTCGTGTCTCTCTCTGCGATTGTTGTGCGCCCTCGACCAATCTCCTCCAGTTTGCACAGGCCGAGTTTGCCAAACGCGTTTTTCGACCTTCCGCCGTCCCTTTATTGTTCAACCTTAAAAGTAATATCCCCGTCTATGTAGCACGTCCTGCCCACATTTCGCCGACATCATTTCTCCCTTGACCGGAAAAACGAAACTTTTTGCCCGTTTGTGACATTTAGAGAGAGGCTAAACAGTTTTTATTATTACGGTGGACGTATTTGTATAAATATATTTTTAAACAAAATTTTGCTAAATTAAATAATTGACACATATAATTGATATATGTACATCGTAAACATTAATATCAGAATTTTTCTAATTAATTACAATATAAATAAATTGAATATAAATTATCATTTTACATTAATGCAAAAAGATAAATGTAAATCTCAGAAAATGGAGAATAAATATGAACTTAATTGATAATATTTTTATATTAAATGTAAAGTGAAAAAAGATCTTTAATTTAAGTTTATTGAATTTCTATCAATTATTACGCGAGACAATATCTGTCTACAACCTGAAGATAATATCTGCCTCTCTCATGTTACAATAGTATTCGCTTCTTCCTATTCAAGCTTTTATTCCAGGCTTCGACATAAATTCTCTCTCGGAGATTTGACTTCGGCAGATTCCTCCAGAGAGCATTTCTACTTTTCTATTTTCGACACGAGCTCTAGCCCGTTATGGTAAATCGAAATTCATACATACGAATTGAATTTTCTATCTCGAAGAGATTGCGATTAATTTAACTACAACATTCGTTTTTTTCTCGTATGAAGGTCTCAATTTCTTAACGCTTGTAATATCTATTCTTAAATATTCTAGTTGAGATGTAAACATTGATAAACATTATTGCACACATGAAATAAATTGAATTTTTCAATTAATTCTCTTGCACAATGAAGAAATGTTTAAGAAATATCAAGTTGTTTCCTAGTTGAATATCATTTATTTCACTATAAAATGGATAATGAACGTTTTTAAGTGGTTCAGTAAAGCTAAGTCTCGTCGAGTGTAAAAGGTAAAGCGAAGTAAGGTTTTCGTTATGGAACGGCGCCACATTAACGGTTGTACAAGGTAGAGAACTTTATACCTGCCGTGATAGAAACTACTAAAAGCCATAAAACTCATAGTGACATGACCCGTTATAAAGGGCAGTTATCAACCAACAGACCATTTAATTTGCGCTTCCGGTTTTTTTCTTTGCAGGCTGACGTTTTTTCCGTTGGACTTGTAAATAAAAGGCCTCAAAGTGTACGGCGCCGTGGAGAAGACGTTTCACCCGTTCGAGCTGAGCAGCAGGTTTGTCTTTTCCAAATTGCTAGCTTTCCATTATTTACGTTCACGTTCACGAATATATTTAGAGATAGCAGCATTGAATTATTCATAATTTGGTAAAAAAAAACGTATATGTTGAAGCCGTAATATTTTTTGCTGATCTTTTATTAAATATTTTCTTTATATACGAAAAACTAAAAATTGTTTAAATAGAACACGTAGTTTATAATCGCGATTTAACATTGCAGGCTTTCCCGCGTGTTCCCCGGAACACTGCCCGGTATACAAGGTGAGTTACATAATATTTTAATTCATATTTGTTCTTTTATTTTCGATTTTAATTTGATTATAATTAAATAAAAAAATATACGAACATACATTTATCTTTACAAGTTTTGAATTATTTTATAATATTGATTCAATATTAACCAAAGACAGCAATGTTGCAAAATATTTATATACATTTATATAATATTTATTATATAAAATAATAAATTTGAATAAAAGGAAAGCACTACTGACGGCACTTGGCAATCAATCGATACAATGATAACAAGCATATACGCCGAAGAAATCAAATTTATAGAAATATTTATTATGAGACAATGAGTTTTTCAACGTCTGCAGGTTAATTCGTATTAATTTAGTGAATGATCAGCTTCGAAAGCCCGAATGAAAATCTGGCCGTAAACCTATCCATTTCGTAGGTACGTACTTGCAGTAAACAGAAGATTGTATACAACCGCGTCGCACTAAGCCCATAGCTACTAAACCGCGCGCATACCACCTATAAATGGGCGGGCTGCTATAAAGTCCATTCATGATCGCGTCGCCTGTACAACAAACGTCGGGTGGCTCGCGCCTCCCGCGCGATTTATTACACTCGTATTCAAGCGCGAGTTGTGTTTCCTACTTAGTACACGTGTACCGACATGATCGCGACTCGAAATCGTCCTATTGTCTGGTTCGCCGCTGGCAGACCAATCGACCCCGTTTTCGTCCGAGCGTCATATTAGAACCCCATTCATTACGTAATTCAGATGCACCAGACACATCGCGAATATTTTAATATTAATCAGGCACATTTTTAAAACGTATTTTGAAAATAAATATATTATATTTAGATGTCACAATTATTTTTAATAAAAAAATAGACGTTGCACAAAAGAATCATTCTTTTTTTGTTTGAAGAAAAAAGATCATTTTAGATTTTTGCTTTGTACATTAAATTTAAATACCTGGAACATTTAATTCATTTTATTGACATTGAAATAGTTTTATTTAAAACAATAAGTTTATTTTGCTCAATAAATTTTTAAATTATTTATTTAATTATTCATTAAATATTACATAATTTGATTTATTTTTTAACAGTAAATTTTTATTTGTATTAATCGTGTAATAGTGAAAATCGATCAGATTTGAATCTAACCAATCTGAAACTTTATCATTAAATTTTTTTCCTTAATTTGAAGACTCGTCGAGGAATTTTTCGCAAAATTAAAACCTTTCACATTTCTCATTACTAATATACGTGATTATTAACACGATTCTCTGGTGAGTAACAGTGAGTCTGATGGCACACGACACTGATGGACAGACAGATGGAAAGCGTGTGTGCTACCGGAGTTGTTGTCAGACCGTTTTACTTTACTGCCCATAAAAGTACCGAGATTTAGACTGCAATACTGCCATGACGTATTGCTCGCGCTGCGTGTACATGTACGTACACACGATCAAAGATGACTCCGGCTGCCGCCAGGCGTGATCTATGAGGGCATTTCAGAAATCACGTGACATTTCGTGAGAAGGAGGATGCGACAAGTTTGGACGTACTCCTAATGAGTTTCGATAGCTCGTTCGTTGAATTCGTCGTAATTGAAAATTTATACCTCTAAAAATGAATAAAAAAATTGAAAAGAAAGGCTAGACAGGCGCTCTTCAGAATCAAGGAAAGGGGAATCTTTTAATTAGAATAGCGCGTAAACACATATCGCAAAAAAGTTACTTATGAAGGAACTTAGCTATCTAAAGAAAATTAATAAACCGGTCTCTGATAAATGTAACTACACCTGCGAACACTAATATGATACCCGTAAAATGAAATCGTTAAATATAATTATAACTATGGCCAAATTGCAGTAATAAAGATATCAGCGAGACAAGGTCGGCTATTATTTATTGCTATTATTGGGAAAAAATATTACTAATAGACAGAATTCACTCATTAGGGTGCATTACATTTGAAGATAAGAATCATTACATAATCATATTTTCTGTGACTTGTATCAATCATGACTAATACAGGGTAAATCAGAAGAAGCGAAAAACAACAGTTTCAAACAGTTTCTTTGTAAAAAAGAAATTTATAAAAACACGGTTATTATTCTCAATAGTGTCGACGATATAACTGCCGAGCTGCATTCAGAAAAATGATATGTCTTAGGACATGTGTTATAATGTAAAGTATATTGACGCTCGATCACGGTTTAATTTTTCTTGTGTACTTATTATGTACTTCTACAAAATATATACAATTGTATCGTCCACACTGAGAATAATAATCGTGTTCATATGAATTTTTTTTTACAATGATCCATACTATGGATTTCCAAAGTATTTTCTTTTCTTTTTTATTCACCCTATATAAGAAGATTAGCCTTACAATATAATTTGAAGGTACAAAAAAATTTAATTTAAATTTTGTCAAAAATTTGACTGAAATTTTGACATTTTAACAAAGATTCAAATTCTACTAAATATGATAAAAATATGTTTTATTGGCATTATCATATAATTTCGTATTAAATTCTATAAGATTTGTTAATAGAACACTATCAATAACGGTATTCCAGCAAGTACAGTTTCCTTAAGTAACTGGAAGTAATTACTATCGGTTCATCGTCCAGCCTTAGTTCTTAACCATCTCATTTTTTTTTTGCCGCGAGCCGACTGCGTTCTCTCGAGAAAAAGGCGGTATTGAGATTCGACGGCTCGCAATACTCGTCAAGAGAGCCAAGAAGAACAGCCTCTCGGTAAGATAGCCGGTATGTCGCGCTCGCTGGCCTGCGACGAGGAGAAGAGGAAGAAAAGCAGATTAGAGCGCGCGTGGTAGGGGGATGGGGGGAGAATGCCGAGAAACGCGCGCGTGAGAGAGAAGCGGTCACGAGAAGAGAGGGTGGGAGACGAGTCCGTCCGGGCTTCGCTTGCCAAACGATCCGAGAGATCGCGCTCGCGTCACTTTCGGCCCGTTCGACTCCAAGCCGCGGGCAGAGCGTTCAGTTGACGCTCAGTTCGGCTCAGCGAGGCCAGCAAGAAGAAAGGGGGTTATTCCATATGTGTGTGAGCATCGTGCGTGTGTGGTATCGGCGCACGATCCTCGGGACCGAAAAGGCGTTCTGCTACCTGCCGACAGTCCTTCGGCCACATTACGCTTAATACCAAGGGGGTGGTTCTACCTGACCTGACTGACCTGAAGATAAAACGCGAGAGAAAAAGAGAGAGAGAGATAAAGATTCCGCTCCGCGATCGGGGACCTTCTTCTTCTTCTTAGACGACTTTGCCACCGGACTCCAAAACTCTAATGCTCGACTTTTCGCCGTCAGTGATTGTTTCGTGATTGGATAGACCGCGCGAGAGCGGAGCGCTTGATGAATCGCGCTCCCCATCCCCATCGCGATGGGGATGACAATACTCGCTGATGTCAAAGACGGGGCGACGTATTGTGGCTCGTGTACTACAGTAGGCCACGGGACGATCATAGCGCAATCAGTCGCGCAGTGAATAGTTAGCCGAGAGAGAGAGAGAGAAAGAGAGAGAGAGACAGAGATTGACGATTGCCAAGTGTCTTTAGCTGGTGCTCGCGTTAGATTGCGCGCTACTTTCAACGCTGTTTCTATCTTAATGCGCGGCGACCGAGCGCGATCGCCGCTCCGAGTTACCGCGCGCCGAACGATGCACTAAAGTCGCTAAATTGCGTTGTGTCATTTTGTTTCTGTTTCAACCCTCGTTCCGCATCTCTGGATTGGCCGATTGGACAACCACCTAACACCCGCACGAATCGACGAATTTACATCGACGACGTCATTCACACGTGGCTCACTCGCCGCTGTCACGTCGATCATCCTACTCATCGTCGTCAACGTCGTCATCGTCGTTGTCCTCGTCACCGCGCGCGGACCTCTCGTCCGCGGATTTGCCACGCATTTTATCGCGCCCCCGTCTATCCTGCCCGTGCCTCTTCGTTTCCCTGCCCCACGTTTATCTACCCCTCCACCTGTCTGCTGCGGCGCTGCACACCCTCTCTCCCGCCACCAACCCCTCGTCGGACGACGCGCGTATCCGCACGATTTTCCTTATCCCCACCCGCCTCACCTTCCGCACGCGCTTTCTTTATTTACTCCGTGGAATTGACGGGCCGACACGGACCGGCTCGATCACAATGAGCGCTCCGTTTCCCGGCCCTCGGTGAAAATCCTCGACGTGCACTCCGTCACGCGCGTTCGTCGTTGTTTCCCTCCCGCTGGCACCGCGTCGTTCGCGATCTCACGCTACCGTATTCGTTCGCGAACGACGTTCCGCGAACACTGAGGAAACCGCTGATCTACATACGCGCCTCGCTTATCGCCACGCTGTTATCACAATGACTATGCGACGACATTCATATTTCGGGTGAACTCTGGTCGACTTCTACTTGATCGCGCGGATCCACGATTATCACTGAATTCATTCACGGCGGTCACGGAATTATTGCCGATCGATCCTCGCGGACATCGGCATAAATATCGTTCTGACACCGGCAATAAACCGTCATCATCTGCACCATCGCCGATCACGTGGCTTGCTCGACGGCGACGCTGTACGATAATGTTCACGCCGCGCCGCTATGTGGCTCCGGCATGGGCCACCCTGGCTCCGTCACGCCGATGGGGACAGCAACCGGAGCGGGGAATTCCACCGGGGTGACCTGGTGGGCCATGATGAACGGTTCCCTCTACGAGGACAGCCCGCCGCCAGTTCCACCGACAGCCTCGACCCTCGTATCGATTCAACAACAGACAACCTCGACACCGGGCTCCCATCAGCAAGCGACCACCCCGACTTCACCTGGTGCACCGGCGTCATCGGCAACGACAGCGCCACCGGCCCCCACAGCGAGCGCCAGTTCAACCTCGCCGAGCGCTTCCTCGGTAGCGAGCAACAGCGCGGCCGGACCACTCCACATACCCGCCAAGAGATTAACCGCGACCCCAGGAGGCGGTGGTACCACTTACGGGGAAGTAGCCTGCGTGGAGTCGTCTGGCGCGCCAGGCGGGGCGGGCGCGGCGGGCGTGATACGGCACTCTCACTCAGCGGGCTCCCAAGGCGGCTGGAGTTACAGTCCGCATCATCCCCAGGACTCCCACTACTCGTCAACGGCGGGCGAATCGTTGAACCATCATCAGACTTACGGGGGTAACAATCCCCCGACGTACTACAACCTGGCGGCCGATCCCACCTCGACCTCCGGCTCCTCCAGGGACAACCGGAAGGCCGGGCTCTTCTGGTCGCCCGCGGCCGCCACCGCTGGATCGGCCAGCACCGCTGGCTCTACCTCGGATTACAAGTCTTACAACTCGGCCGGCGCGGCGACCACGACGTCGACCACCGGTGGATCCACCACCGGTGCCACCGGCGCCGCCGATCCGGCCGTGTCCTCCTGCCATCAGAGCTTCTCCCAGAGCTGGTGCAATTACGCGCCGTACACGACGGCGAGGCATCACCATCCGGTCGACACGGCTGGCCATCATCATCCTCACTCGCAGGCAGGGGTACCGTATCTGGCGCCATCCGCGGCGGACGACCGCGGTAGGGTCGCTGCCGCTATGGTCGCCGCGGAAGGTGCCTTTCCTCACGATGGATACGGCGGCCTGAGAAATTATGGAGCGCCCGAGCCTGTTACTTCGAGTCCCTATCCACCTCCAGGTAAGCATCTACTCCGACCCGCCACTTTTATTGTTTTCCCTTTTCTAACAACTCATCTCGAATCAAAAGACGCGATAATGTCTTCCGCCAAGTATATATGTTTTATAAGGCATAAGTGCTTTTGAGGCGTCTGTATCTTCTTTAAGCTTACACGTAAAAAGAGAAACGTAACATCCGTAACGTTGCTAACGGTAAAAAAATTTTTACTGTTGACACTTTTATTTGTAACATGTGTTACTTTGAGTGAACAAGGAATGTGGAAGAGAAATTGATTTATTAGAATCCGTCTTCTGTTGCTCCTAATGTGGTAAATTTTTTTTTTCCTAACACTCCTACAGAATGAAGAATTTGTAAAACTTCAGTAAACTTTCAGATAGTTTTCTATTGTCACAAATGCTATAAATCGACATAACGTTCCTCGAGCGTCACGTCCAGAAAGGTCCGTTTGTATTTAATGAATCTCGTGAAATGAGATTTGCAATTGATACCTTAATTTAAAGACCGAACGAAGACGTCGCGAGGAACGACATATGTAGCGTACCGCGACAAAAAGATCGCCAATAATTCGTACTAATCGCACGTGACTTCCTAAAATGGTCGTCTCGAGTATCCCTCGACGATCCTGACGAACTTATTCGACAAGTAAAGACCGCAGTCATCGTTCATTCACATCGTTCTCTTTTGTCCTTCCTCCCTTCTCTGTCCTTTTCTCGGGACCCTGCAACCTATGAAACGTCGCATGAGCAACAACGAACGGCGGCGGGTTTATTGGCGGCCGTAACTCGTAAACTCTGGCGCGCGCCTCCGATCAGCTGATCCGTTCCATGACCCGTGCAGGCGTTCAGTCTTTCCGGCTAACGGCTGTTTCGCGCGCTCGTATTGTCGCGAACTATCTCCCCATTATTTTGCTCTCGAACGATAATTTTTTTCCACATTAACTGACGTTCTTTTTTAAAAAAAAAAGATTAGTATTCTAGATGCACCGTGCCGCCTTGACAATGCGTTTCTTTCGTAGGAAAGCTACGTAATAACGGAATCATCATGCGGATGCTTTGAGAATAGAAGATACTTTTTAACAGACACAGTAAATGTATACTTTGTAAAATGAGTCATTAATCTTCCTACTTTTTTTTTCGTATCTTTTCGGGATATCACGATGACATAAATCACCGTGGTAATAAAATACTTTGCGGAAATAACAATAATTTATACGCCTCTCTTATTACGATACAATCAAAATATACCACAGATTATAAATTACATTCAACGACGTAATTATGTCGCAACAGCGCGATGCTAACTTTCCGTTCCCGTGTGGAAATATTTGAATTTCATATCAGGTGTGTAAGAGGAAAGGCGTGTATCTCATCGATCGTCGGTGCTCGTCCGCCGTGTCCTTCTGAAAATCGCCCGGCCGCATGCGGCACGGCGCTCGTGCCTGCGGTTTGTCGTTACTTTGTTGCTCGTGCGAGCGCCATCGACGGCTCTGATAATCGCGATAACGTTCGCGTGATCAGCCCGCGAGCTAATCGTATGCGCCCGAAGGGGAGAGAAGCGTGTGTGTGTGTGTGTGTGTGTGTGTGTGTGTATGTGTGCGCGCGCGCAAGCGTGTCGCACGTACGAAATAACGTAATGCGGGCGCGCATCCGTGTATAGTTTAAGCGTAGCCCAATAGATGGCGGCTCCATTATCTTTGCCCGGTCGCTCGGCACTAGAGAGTGCGCCGCTTGCAACATATCGCGCCCGCCGTCGAACCATCCCATATTAGTCCGGGTAATCTCCGAGAAATCACGTCGGCCAGGTGTCCCTGGCACAAGTCGATCTCTCTCCGGTGAGATATTATCTTCTCATCATCGGGAGAGCGCGGCTCGTACGGGCCATTTATCAGTCCGAATTTATTGCCATGGATTGGTGTCCACGCTTAATTAAGCCTTTGAGGCCTACCGGTCATTATTATGCGCACTTATACTCACAAGCCGGAATAAATTTAGCATAAAGTATAGCTTTATTAAGCCTGTCGGTTGCACCGTGAAGAGTATTCTGTTTCGTTTTGTACACGGAGAGAATTTTTTCTTAAAATTTAGCCTAAAAATCATGGTAATCGTGGAATAACTAAAATTTGGAAGATTTTTATAAATTCTCTCTGATTTATTCATATCTATCACAATAAAATATAAAATCTGTCTGAATAATATTACAATCTG
>JAJVSH010000014.1:586879-644255 GCA_021460005.1 Tetramorium alpestre
TTTTTTTATTTTTATGTAATTGTCTAGTTATCCTACTCTTATCACCAAACATGTTAAAATTTGTAGTGAATTTTACGGTAAAATATAACGAAAAATTCTCTCCGTGTACGAATAGTAAAATTCAAATGGACTGTTTGAAATTTATTTGTTTTTTATTTATTTTCAATGTATCCGATTAGTAACTTCTCATTTTAATTTTTTAGAATAAAATCACATCATTAAATATTAAATATTAGGAAATCACATTACAAAATATTAGGAATACAGCAATTATTTAAAATTCCTAATCCTAATCAAAAGTAAATTGAATAAATATTGTGTAATTAGTCAAGCATTTTCGTAACAGTGCTTATTAAATATTTATAATTTTAGGTCGAATAACACATTACATTTCAAAAAATGTAATGTGTTATTCGACCTAAAATTTTTAAATATTTATTAAGTTTCTTCATTTAAACTTAATTAATTCTTAAATTTTTTATATTTTATCTTTATTTATACTTTATACTTATATATAATTTATACTTTAAATTTAAACTTAATTTATACGTCATCATATACAATAATAACAACATAGGTATAGAATTTTAATAATAGAAATATGATAGATATGTGTGAAAGATGTCAAATGTTTCCGATCGATATTGCACACTCCTCTTACACGCGACAACCCCAGTTATGAATCCTTCGACTATTTCTATCAGTTCGGGAAACTTGCTGCAATTTCTGAATGATCACCAGATGTCTTTTCATTTTCTAATATTACATCTCGTTCTCTTTATTATTATTTTTATAGGCAATAAGATTATTGCTTTAATTTTTATAGGCAATAAAATTATTGCTTTAATTTTTAGTATCTTTTAGAATGTACATTGTTTTTTTATAACACTAAATATAAGTAATATTGTTTAATATTTTAATATTGTTTAATTTTTTAATATTTTTAATATTTTCTTAATTATAATAAATATTATAATAAATTACAATAAATACTTTTTTATATTTTGATTCATGTGACTAAATGTTAAAAATTAATTTTTTAAAAATATTGTTGACAATTAAAAAATTTATACCACTATGTGTAATTGTAAAAATTCTAAAGTCAAAAACATATTTACATGAAAATTCGATTGATAATTACCTATAAATTATTTTAAAACGCAAGCTTTTAATACGCTTACACTTTTTTGTTAGAATATCTGTTCCGAAATTTATAAAACATTAAAATCAATGTTTACGATGTGTCTATATGTTATTAATTCATAATTTCTTTAATCAATATATACACGTGCTGTTTATCTCCATTCGTCTTGTATCAATATTTGTGAGAATCACAAATGTAACCTTTGTTAAATAATTTTCACATTTTTGTGAGAGTACTGACCTTTGTTAAATATTTTTTACGTTTTAATGCGCAATAAATCCTTATCGCTTGTGTAATCGCAGTCGAGGCAACAAGAGAGCATATCAAAAGAGAAAGGAAGATAGAGAAAGACTCAAGGACGGAAAATTCAAGAAATGAGCTGGGGTAAAACTCGAGTAAAATTCATAAAATTCATCGCGTTCATTCGTACAAACGCATATTTTATCGATGCAGATGTTTAAGATATCAAAGTACTTTAATAATTTGCATATTAAGTGACTTACGTTTATGCGTTTTTTGTTTTATGAGCCTTAGGCTAGGAGCGAAATTATAGCGTTAATAGTAATAAATTTAAAGAAGTGTCAACCGGGGTACATAAAAATATCCTGCCTGACATCTGAGATATTATAACGTGCGAATGGCGTCCATCGCAGATATATGTTCCGACGGATCAAACAATGTTGCATCCGGCAGCAGGGTTTGCTCCGATAGGCTAAAGATAGATATCCTAATCCCTTTAACCTGATTCTTAAAAAGTTTTGTGGACCGAGATTTCTTCAAGTTATTATATCGATTATCAATTATATCTAGTATATCGCAGTGATAAAAGAGAAACAATTTCACATCTTCGTGCGGTGCAAAATATAATAGCTTCGAGGAACAACCCTTTCTCCCCTTTTCTATATATGTATACGTATATGAAAAATAGAAAAAAATCATCGAACAAACCGCCAAATAGAAATAATTTTGCATTTGCGTACACCACGAAGATGTTTATCCAGTCCATGGCTGGGTTAAAGATAGACGGATGAGTCGCGAGCTTTCGTAATCGCTTCATTCCACTGGCGCGGCTTTGCCGCGTGTACCTTGCACCATTCCATCGTATATTCCGCTTTAACAAATGCATTCGCGTCGCTCCACATTCTGGGTTTGCAACGGAGCAGAGTGCCCTGTTAAAAACCACCGTCCAGAGTCGAGACGCTCTAGAGAACGAGACCTAACAACGGTTCCGCGCTAACGCCGGCTTCATGTTTTTCGTGCGGTTAGTAGAACCGGTCCAATTATATCATACCACTGTGCCAGGAACGGCCGCGGCAATCCTCGTGCGCATGTTGTACACGTGTATACATATACGCGTGTATATGTTCGAATTATGTTGCGCACGCACATGCAGCTGGAGTGCACGCTTTGACGTTCGGAGAGTTACATCAGGCGCGGATTTAGTCGATGATGCCCCCTATACATGTCTAGTTCCCCATATAGAATCCTAACACGAGAAAAAAGAATGGCCAAGTCGCGAGAATGAGAAAAAAATCATCACTTTTGATACGGAATTTTTTTAGCAATACACTTTTTCAATAATAGTTGTTGACGAAATAATATTTTTTATTACGTAAAAATAGTAACAAATCTTGCGGAATGTATTATTCAATAATTTATTATCAGAATTGAATAAATTTAAAAATAGCTAACTTTCTGTATCCATAATTAATAGTAGAGCGATTATCTGAATATTTTTATTTAATTTAATTTAATTTAATTAATGTTGGTAATTAATGTTAGATGTCTGCTTTTCTTTCCTTTTTTAAACCTTGCGATTCTTCTAGAATTACAGTAGCGAGTACATTTGTCATATCAGCAATTTCTATGGATTAATATGTTTACACACGCGAGATGATAAATTCGCAAAATATATGTTCACATCTATATTTATTAATTTATTATACGATCTAGACGGCAGAATTATTTATAATGAATGATTACGGAAAGTTTATTAAAAAAGAAAGAGTAACGGTATCGGTTACGCGCCGATGCACCAACTAACGAACCGATGTATTTGCGCTCATTTCTGCCAGTCACTTTGTAGTAACGAATGGCGGTGACTGCAGGAAAAAGGAACAGGTACAGCCACTTTCTTTATTCAAAATCCCCTCGGATATGCCAGCGATTGAACTAGAAACTAGACTACAAACAGTAATGAATTTGTCTATAATATTTGTTTAATTTTATTT
The DNA here is from genome assembly GCA_021460005.1 of Tetramorium alpestre. Taxonomy (NCBI): domain Eukaryota; kingdom Metazoa; phylum Arthropoda; class Insecta; order Hymenoptera; family Formicidae; genus Tetramorium; species Tetramorium alpestre. The sequence continues at coordinate 590,255 of JAJVSH010000014.1, forward strand.
ATTCGTTTCAATTGATCTGATTGTAATCTTATAATCCGGATCCAAGCTATGATAAATTTTTGTAAAATCGAAAGCAGACACACATAAATATTGAAAGCCATCCTGCAAAGTGGTATCGTCGTCTTTGAGACAGAATTTCCTTACTGAATATTACTAGCTAGCAGCTAGGTTGTTTTATCATCGGCAAACTAATTGTGTTAAGTGATGTGGGGTTCCTCCCCATCTTCCTTGTTTCCCGCAGGTTCGCTTGCGGGAGTAGGTGTCGGGGTTGGCGTAGCCGGGATGGGCGTCGGGTGCGGCAGCTCCAATCCTCTGGAATGGACGGGCCAGGTGACGGTGCGGAAGAAACGCAAACCGTACTCCAAGTTCCAAACCCTCGAGCTGGAGAAGGAGTTCCTCTTCAACGCTTACGTATCGAAGCAGAAACGGTGGGAGCTCGCGCGTAACCTGAATCTGACCGAGCGCCAAGTGAAGATCTGGTTTCAAAACCGTCGGATGAAGAACAAGAAGAACAGCCAGCGGCAGACCCAGCAGCAGAATAATAACAATAACAATAGCAGCAGCGCCAACAATGCGAATCACCACGCGGCGACCGGCAGTCATCACCATCCGAGCACCGCGCACGCACCACCCTCGAGTCACCACGTGGTCGCGCAGGCGCATCACGCAAACGGCAGCACGAAACATCATCAGTGACCCGTGGCCTTCTCTGGGGTCGTTTTCGGGCATCATCATCACAGCCATACCTCGTCCAGCAGCGGTGGCAGCCACGGGGGCAGCCATAGCAGCCTGGTAGCAGGTCACAGCCATAGCCTCCACGCACCGCAGTCCCAGACGCCGCTGCCGCCGATTCACGTGCCGTCGTCGTCGTCGGGCACCATAACGCCCGCCACGGCCGTAGTCCATCCACACACGCACACGCACGCACACTCCGGCAACCATCATCATCAGCTGGCGCACGTGGCTCAGCAGTATCCCGCTCTCCTACACCAAACGCCTCACGGCTTGGCCGCCTGAATGCACCGAACGCCCCAGAGAAAAAACCGTCGAGAACCCCTGCCTCGAGAGAATTAAACTGAGGTGATCCCACTGAACCGTCGATCAATATCCACGTCCACGGGAATTCGATGAAAACTCATGGACTCTCTGTCGAGCAGCCGTTCAAAGACTGCCTCTACTAAGGAAAGATAAAGCTCGCGCGTAGTATATTATTATTAATTATATTATTAATTATTAATTATTAATTATTATTATTCAATCAAGCGAAGACTTCGCTATTGTATAGAAAGGGCGCGTTTAAGGCCATTCTTTCAAGCGGTCCGAAGACTCTTTTCGAGTGTCGGTGTCGGGTGCCGGTATTCTACGAATAATACGCGACATCAGGCGACACCAAGCAATCTGTCCAATTCGTAATTCGGTAGTATTTTCTCCAGTTATATATATTATATATATATATATATATATACATAAAGTAAAGAGGTAATTAATGTCACTTAGTGTACCCCTATTCCTCCCACCGCCCCAAAGTCTTCTCTTCCTTCCTCCAGTCGCATTGTATGTTTACTCCGACTCATCATCCCTGTCTATTGTTGGGCCTGGGTCGCACATTTGGAGATTGGAACGTATCGTTGCAGTTACACCCGAGGCTGATTCAATCAGACACCATTGATTTTGCAGTTAGGGCTGGACGATCCGTCGAGAATCGCAAGTTGTAAAGCGGATGGGTCACTTTTATAGGGGTAAGTGGACTCACTGATCTCGTGTAAATGCATGTGTATCGCTCTTTAAATTAACTTTTCACTTCGGTATGGGTTACATATGATCGCGTTAAAAAAACCTGCAAATCTTGTCGAGTACCTACCTACGACTGAATAATACTAAAAAAGTTAGTATTAGCCAAAAAAGTTTATTATTAATTGTCATTCAACGTTTTTCTATTTGTTTTTTTTATATTATTTTCTTAAAACAATATGAAATGTGGATCGTAAAGATTTTATTAACAGACTTGCAGTAAATATTCGTTTTCGGTAATATTTGAATTGAAATGTTAATTATCGGCAATAAATGATCTAAACAGATTTGCGGCGTGGTCCACATTTATCGAGATATATGTTTTATAATGATGATTCTCGATTCAAAAAAGAAAGTCAAAGGTAGTTTGTGAGATAAATATCTTTTTCTTTTGCTGTTCAATTATTTGTCTGTGACAAAATAAAAAGTGTGGTAAATTTTGAAGTCAGTGTAGAACACAAGCGTATCCGAAAAGTTAGGTAGTTACGTCCGCAATGTCGTACTAATCGCCTATCAAGGATCGCAAATTAGTACCTATAATTCTTATACTAATCTTGAAGAAAAGCGATTTATGTTAAAAATATACCTAGTAGCCAGATTAGTGATCGATTGTATCATTCTAGGCTGAGTTTGGGATCTTCATAAAAATTATGATGTTATGCAGGGTCAAGATCGTACACTCAGTATTTTCATCTCCGCGCGCGGGCGAAATTCTTGCCGTGAAAGGAACAAAAGGTTGTGGTACTTAACGCTCTAAACTTTATCACTACGACGAGTTAGCGTAATTGCGTTATTTATATGATAGTAATTGACGACAGAGCTTTTTGGCTTACGTTGCTAAAAAACCGGCGCCGAAAATTATTCCAAATTTTCGTATTTTATAATAATATTTTATTGCCATTGGGTATCCCAAGTATTCGTCGACAAAAGCTGGACGTGATATCGATCGATATCCTAAATCGACATTCGTTAAGTTTTCATATTAATCTTTCGATGCGCGCGTTAAAATTTGAGGAGTCGAATGGAGCGTAGGAAAACGCTTCGTGTTAATTATTCATAAAAAAGTGAAAATCTTTAAAATCAATTTTTTATTATTAATTCTTGTACATTTATAAACAGGCTAACAGTCGAGTTTTATTTATTAATTTTTGTTTTTAAATAGTTAAAAATAATTGAAGAAGGAGCGTTAAAATTGAAAAATTTTTAATGCAGTAGAAAAATAAGATTTCTGAGGTTTTAGAACACTTCACGCTCGCAACGAAGGATTAAAAATTATTTTAATATAAAAATTAGTTAAATATAATTGAATGGATATATTCTTATTGATTATATTCTATGCTCTTGGCTAGACTTAAAAATATCTAAGAGGAAAAAAGATTTGTTGATTAATAGTTATCAATAATTCTATATACATATACATTATCATTGATAATTATTAATACATATGCATATATTTTTTTTTTGCGTTCAGTGAATGTCACAAGTATTGATCTCTGTAAATATATCCAATGGATATGTCACCTGACGGACGTCTTCCGGTCGTTCTGCATCTTTTGTTTAAGACCCGTGCTCATGTCTTTCACGACGAGAAGAGAACGTAGTAAAAAGAAAATCGATCTCGTATGAACGAAGTCCTAAGCGCGGCCGGAATACAATTTTCAATGGAACATCAGCGACTAAGTAGATAATCTAATCAGATGTTAAATGAAAAAAGAAAATATCCCACTGGATCTCTATTCTAAGGTGCAACATTATCTAAATTACAAAGGACTGCTGGAGTCCGTGTGAATGGCTACAATATATTATATACATGTATTTTGTGTATGTGTATGTATGCGTGTGTATCGGACAGGCGTGTACTTATATATATATGTGTACGTGTATAAGATACACTCGCGCACATATATGTAGGTACGTATGTCTTCTGTAAGCAGGAGCATTTGTTTCATTTGAGCATTTGTGGTGTACGAACGTGTCACACGGCTGTGGATACGAATGTATGTTTTGTGGTACAAAATAAAAAGTAGACGCGCGCTTTGCACTGAAAGAATCGATAGGAAGAGAAAGAAAGAGAGAGAGAGAAAGCATGAGCGAGAGCAAGAGGGGAGAGAGAAAAATAAGAGAAGGAGAAACGGATAGACCGGGAGAAGGAGGGAGGTGAGAGAAACGAAAGCAGGATATAACCGTGAATTGAAAATTCTTAAGCGTATGAGATAGCTGCGAACGATGGCAACAGATAAATGCGGCTGAGTCGAGGGGAAGCGTAAAGATAACGCGATGATAGGACGTGGATCGTATAGAGTGAATTTGAACTCGTGAGAGACTGAGTTCCGGACAACTGTATAGTTCTGCCACGGTACTGTAACAGTTAATTATGTAACGACGATAATATAATACAATATAAATGATAACGAGGTAAATAATTTCAAGTGGAATAAACTAAATGGGAAATTTCGACCGGACGGTAGCGTTCCTGTTGCGTTTACCGTGCCGTCCGAAGCTTTGCTGCAAGTTGATTGTAATTAGTTATTAAATATACCACTGATGTTTATTATGACTATTAAAAGAAATTCTTAAGATTATTATATTATATTATATTATATTATTATTAATATTATTATCATTATTATTGTGAGCGTCACGTTAATATTATGTTATTGTTTTTATTGTGTGTTGTTTTGTATGTACCTATCAGCCTATAATAATAACATTATTACAATAATCTATACACACGCTCACACACACATACAGACAGACACAGTAGAGGAACGGGGAAAGGAAGTAAATACACATTATTATCTTTGTCCGCTCTGAATACTGACTTGATTTTCCGACCCACAATGTTACGGTGCCCAATTTGACAAGAAATTTCCGATCTCTCAACATACAAACTGAACATTTTATGTTTTCTAATTCGTGAAAAATTTCATAACGCTTAAGATTGTACTAATTTTCGATCGATAATTTGGAAAATTTGTAGAGTAATCTAAAACTAAAGGTATATATTATGTCGTTGAGGTGCTTGGAAAGGAAAGTGCTTGAGAAGTAGCACCTTTTTATTAAAAAAAAATTGTTTTATATAAAAATGTTTTTAAATATTTTTTGCGACTTAATTGCTAAAATATTTTTCTGTTATTTTTATATAGGCGATAATAAAGCTATATATAACGCACCACGTTATTACTGATACATGAAATAAATGTAAAAATCACAATCGTACCATTTATGTTGTCCAATATTGCTCTTCATGCAGTAAAGAACTGTTAAATCATCTTTCTCTTAATTTGTCACTTCATATTGTATATTATCATGCGCTGTATCTGTAAATTATATGCGTAAATATTAATTATTTAATATTCCGTTAAAGAATCTCCATCCTTATATTACATATAACAAAAACATATAACAAAATATTACAAATAAATCGTCATGTTTTTTTATCAAATTAGTTATGTTCAACCCAATATGCACGCAAAAATAATAAAGAAAAATATTTTTGCAATCCTTTTATAATACACTTCAACAGACATACATTAAAATATAATGTAAATTTTCTTTTATATAAGCTGAAACTTTATGTAACATGTTTGAAGTTATTATAATTTTTCAAAATTTGAAAGTTATGAGAGAGGTATGATATAGTTTATTTAAAAGCACTCAGGATATTGCAAAATTTTTAATTTAATTTTGTATAATATTTCGATACCGTCAATATGTGAGTTACTCAATTATTTTTTTATTCAACATGTTAACAAATTTTGCATATTAGTTTCTATGTTTATATTGACTGTTTTCTCATAAAATATTATTTTTGCGAGTTTAAACAACTTTTTATTTTAGAAATTTTTGTGGCTCTAAATGCATTACGATTAAAATTATACATAAGAGTTAAATCAGCTATTGAGTACATCAACATATCAAAGCTTAACAATATATAGTATTTTTTAAAATATCTGCAATAGTTCTCCGATAAAATATTATTTTGAAAAATTCATTGCACATGTACTGTTCAATACCTGATATGTTTGTCAAAACGTAATGCTATTTAATCCACGAAAATTTTTTATTTATTTGAAGTTGAACTTAAACTTTTTTTAAGAGTTAAACAATTAATATGTTGAAAAAATATTTAAACTACGACTTTATTATTACTTTTTAATGATGTGTCTAGGACTCGAAAAAAATATGAAATGCAGTAAATGCAAGTTGTTTCCGTTATTTTTAAACATGTTTTTTCAAAATGTGTGCATTTTATTCAATTTTTTCCATTCCTACATTTATCCATTCATATTTTAATTGTATTTGTATGATACTAAGATATGTCCGTAAGGTAGAAATTATATGCTACTTGTAAATAAAATTACAAGATTATTCCTGTATCGAAGTGCAATAATAAAATATGTTATATTAGTGCCAAAGTAATTGCAGAAAAAAAGCATGAAGTTCCTTCCGTACTAAGCAAGACTTACAATAGTTAATCAAAATTTCTTTACCTTTTAAAATATATTTCACGAAGTAAGTACTTCTATTACATCCATTATATTTTATTGCATATAAAATTTTTATAATTTTATAGTAATTATTTTAAATTAAAATTACCTGCAAACTATTCAAATTTATAATTGTAGGCTGTTTTTATATTTTTAACTTGGCAATTCTTGTAACATACAATTATTTAGTAAAATGGGTATGTATATTTAATATATTTTATTTGTGTTATAAATATTTGTGTTTTAAATATCTTTTGTGTGCAATTAGAAAATTAACTGTAAATTTCTACTAAAAATTGCGAATTTAGATTATATTTGATGTACACAAATCGTTTGAATACAAAGCATGTGTTTTGTCATTATATTTTATTTTAATAATATAGAAATATATAATAGCAATGATGTTACAATAGATTTATTAAAATTGTTTTAGATAATTATTTAAAAAACTAGATATTAATTATTACGTAAGATTGTGTAAATTATGTAAGACATTTAAATACATAAAAGATATCTTTAGAGTTTGACGTAAGATTGCATCTTTTAGTCATAGGATTATGATTATATTTTAGGTTTTTGTAAGATTTGTCGAAGGATTTCTAATTTGTCGGTAAGTATTAAACAATGCAATATAATATCATTTGTAATTTGCAAAAAAATTATCTTTTATTACATGTTTACACACTATTAGACTTTGAATTTTTCTACTTAAACCGAATTATAATTGTAATTTTAAATTTTATAAGCTAAAATTTTTATCTGATAAAAATGTATTAACCTAAAGTTAAAAAGCTTTCCACTATTTCTATTCCAATTTTAATCAGTCGTTATATTGAGGTATCGAACCTCTCGTAATTTTTTAAAAACTAAAGCAAAAAATTATCAAATAATTTTTATATATTATTCGTTGTTATGTTATGATCATTTGGTTTAGATAACTTAATATATAGGTAGGTATAAAGCTATCTGTGCCAAATTATCAGAACATAACCAATAAGATATGGAAATTATTTGCTAACTTTTGCTTTTAAAAATAATTTTTTAAAAATTATTTAATATTGAGCTATCGAGCCTCTCATAATTTTTTTAAAATTAAAGCAAAAAATTAGTTTTAGAAGCAAAAAATTAGCAAATAATTTTCATGTCTTATTGATTACGTTCTGATAACTTGGCTCAGATGGTTTTAATATACAAGAGAGGTATATAAAGTTATTTTTTAATTTTTTATAAATTTTTTAAAATCTGTTAAATCTTTTTCGCTAGTCTGAACTGTCAAAACTGTTACAATTCGTACATCTCCGCGCTGATAGCTACTCTCGTAATACGAAGTGAGTCAAGAAAAAAAAAAACAATCATCATCGCGGAAAAGAGGCAACATTACTTTGAGACTTTCGAATATCGATTGAACGCGCCTTTTTTAAGAGTGAATATGTTTATTTAACTTAACAATAGAATGAAAATTAAGAGAAATAAGTAGTAATTAATAAATAAATTCAGAAGATATAGGGAAAATTGATAGCATTCTTTTTGTTAATGAAGATACTAATTTATACATACATTAATAGAAAAAGATTTGTTGTACAAAATATAATTTAACTTATTAAAATAAATTAATTGATTTAACGAAATAACCAAAAAAAACATAATTTTTGCTGGCTTTGTCAATTCAATTATTCTTTTCAATATTAAGTTTTAAATGTTAAATAATAATAATCTTAGATTATAAATTATATTGAAATGTTATTTTTTTGTGCAATGCGTTTAATGATTTCGAGAGCACACAGTGTATATATTTAATGAAATATGGTGAAAACGTTTTTTTTACAAACTGTTATGTCATCCATTGAATCGAGTGGCCGACTTTCCAAAAATAAAAAAAATTGGGTCTATACTACATCACCCGATGTTTTTCCAGCACTAAAGAATTTACCCTTTACAATTCTAGCCCTCGATGCAAAAAAGATTAGAAACTTTTGTCGCAGCTTTCTAATTCTGTCACAGCTTCACTCGTGACGCTTTAGTTGTGTGTGACGCTGCGACGAGTGATAATGTAATGCTTGAACATAATATCATTTAAAGTTTTTCTTTTTATTTATAAATAATAATTTGTGTTAGTTAATTATGTAGTGATTAGTTACACAAGTTGACAATGCACAATATGGTAAAATTATAATTTGTAGCTAAATAAACATATACATATATATATACATGTATGTACTGTTATATTTATACAAAAAAGACTATAAGAATTAAATTTTAAAGATTTGTTTAAAAAGAGATATAATAGAAGATTTATATGACGATAATATTATTTCTTCATTTCTTGAGTCATTACGCGTCGAGTATTTCATAAATTAAGTAAAGACTTCAGTATTTAAAAAAATGGATATTTAGATAATTACAGAATAGTGCAGTGATCAAAGTGATAATTATGTTATCCTGTAACAAGTGACATTTAACTGATTTCGGAAGATCAAGGATTGGGACAATTGATTAGGACAATTATAATTGTCTGGTTTGTAAACATACAGTTATTTTTTAATTCACAAAATTTCGGGAATTATAATAAATAGTTTTAAAATATAAAAATAAATTTAATGTCATATTAAGTGGATTATATTAGGTTCTAGTTTATATATTTGTCTGTAAGTATTTCATATGCTTCAGAGAATTATTTTAATATTGCTTTGTTATTAATTATGAAAGCTTTGATGTAATTTATCTAAATGCAGTATTCTTTTGTTTTTCGTTTCTATTAATTTATATCAGTTTCTGTCAATTTTAAAATATTTAACAGCGTACTTCTCGTGTTCACTACTAGCCTAATCGAAAACATCCTGCGAATATTGCGAGAAAAGTTTAATTTTTTTCTGCCTTTAATTACGTCACCTGGCATGCGAAGGTTAAGACAGCCTTCTATTTGTCACGAGTCTCAAACAAATGTTTTCTTTGTTTTTTTTTTTCCTTAAGAACTGTATCTCAAGTGACAATCTACATTACCTAAGACCTAAGCTATGTAATTACGATGACGTAGTGGTTTTGCTGCAAATAATCGCCTGCAAATTTGCGACAAATAATGCGTAATATTTCTCAACAACTCCTGACAAATAGAATTATTATTCCATTTGTATTCTTGCTATCTTCCAAAGTATGAAATATAAAATATAAAAATGTAAAATTCCAAAAATAAAATTTTGCCAAAGAAATAGTTTATATTCGTATAACATTAAATACGAAATTATTCCGGAAAGTATAAAATACGACAAAGTAGCTATTGCCGGTCATTTCTACACAAACAAGCTACTAAATATTTTATGATGATAAACGCACGCATTAATTCCTCCGATTTGCATTAATCAGCGGATGAAATTCGGATAAATTTCTTTGTAACGGCGCGCCGAAAGACGATTTGTATTATTCGAATGGGAGCCTCGATGTGCAACATTGTCCGAAAAATGACCAATAAGAGAAGCTCCCGGGGTCCTGTCCTAATAAAAGGTTGACGGAACGTCCTTCTCCTGGCAATTCTGGCGAAGCCAGTCCTAACGGCAAAGAGAAATATCCGCCCCTCGCGCTACCTCCTATTCGGCGCCAACTTAGTAGAACCACCCGGAGCCAGACGCTCGAGGTAAGACAGGGATGCGATCTATCTGCAGCTCAGTTTTGTCGTTCCACTCAAATTGAATTCCACGTTACGAGTTGACTCGTGCGCCGACTTCTCCATTCCCTCGAGGATTAGCGCGTACCTTGGCTTCGCCCGTATTCAACGTGTCACGTGGAAGAATAAAAGTTTCCCGAATGTGAAAAAAGGAAAGAAAAAAAGAAATAATCTCAAGTTCCCACGCCTCTTCGCGACACTGCATCGCGGCTTGATGCAGTTTTGCCATTTCGTCCGGATTGCGCGTTAGTCTGGAAAAGCAATTTTCCGCCTGGATTATAAAGCGGGAGAGAAAGCAGGACGATATATCATGACATTTTTGCGGCATTGCTTGATGGAATTTTTGAGGCAGAGAAGCGTGATATATTTTGCATTTTTTATATGAACGCGTCTCCTGTGGCGCGTACCATGATATACAATCTACATGATTAGATAAATCTTTTGTTATATAACTTGTATAATTATTTTATACATAATCCGTTATTTTTCACAATGCAAAAATATTTTTAATTTTTAATATTTGCGTTACAAAGTTATTTATTAAGAAAATAAAATTATTTTAATTCAAAGATAATTTTAATAAGTTTATTATTTCTTTTGAAATTATCACAAATAAATTTTAAATAAATGTTTTTCTATTTTTTTTTCACTTTTGTATGTATCTGCGACATATAAATATTTTAATAGCGAGCGACAAAATATATTTAAAACAAAATAAATATTTTTGTTTGATGAAAGCAAGAATTACTATTTTTACGGCGAAGAAGGTGAAGCAAAAAGAAATAACGAAATGTAAGGGCATTCCCGTTTCCTTTTGGTAACGTTTTACTATTACTTTAGCTTCGCCCATTCGCGTATTGGGGCTGGCAATTCCATTAGGAGATAGACAATCGTCGGGAAGAGAGGCAAAGAAAGGGAAAGAATAATTCGACTGTATCTCAAATTCCGGTCGAACGAATAACGAGCTCAATTGAGACGTTGCCGAACCGCTCTCCAGTTTTCTATCTCTGGTCGACTGGAAGAAGGATTACGACGGACAGTTTCGCAGCTTTATTACTGTTTGTAAATTAACACGTATGTATGTAAATAAAACTTAAATGAACATGGCGTTCGCGATTGTTGATGATTGCTGTTGGAAAATTCAGGATGTGATCTCGGTAAGAAGAATAAAACGTGAAAAGTGTTAAAAAAAATATAGAGATACGTATTTACGTCTTATTTAAGAAAGAAACGTACACTGTAAACTTACATGTAATTTTAAGACACACTTAATAATTTTAAATTAATTTATTTCTAATTTTGCAGTAAAAAAGTAAAAATAATTCCTTAATTTGTTTTTTACAGTGTATACACAATAATGAATCTCACAATTTCTATAAAATTACATGTAATTGTGAGATGCACTATAACAGTTGTAAAATTCTACGTATTTATAATTTTGTAGTCAGAAGTAAAAATAAAATTTTAATTTCTAATAAATTTTTTACACTATATACACTATAAAAAACAAATCAAGGAATTATTTTTATTTTTATATAACAAAATTAGAAGTAAATTAATTTAAAATTATTAAGTGTGTCTCAAAACATACATGTAATTTTACACTAATTTTTTACAGAGTAAAATAGATACGGTTGTACTCAGAAAAACGAATAATGTGTGTGAAGGTAATCAAAATTTGACGCGCTGCTATTAAAGACCAGTAATTGTAAAAAATTTTTTTCAGTTATTCTCTGTTTTTAAACGAGTAACTAAAATCATTTCTACATTTAAAAACAATTCTTTTGAAAACGGTTTGCAGTTTGGACGTTTATTCATATAATGCAAAGTACAATTTGATCTTGGGGAGTCGCATTCAAGTAAAATATAAAAACGACGCCACAAAAATTTTACAAATAGGAAGTAAATTTATCCCGTTGACGTTGACTAATGAATAGAAAAATGCGCCATCAAGTGAAGGGTAACGAGGATGAATAATTTAATGAATTTTTCTTGACACCTGCCGCCGCATGACTCGAAGACTGAATGCTATTAATGGAAAGAAGACTCAGCTAGCTCTTGAAATTCTCATATAGTACGATATTTGCATGTATATTATCTGGGATTTACGATCGGGAGCGCGATTACTGTCCGGTTATCGATTAACTGTTTATGTTTCTTTAAAATACACCTCGCAACATTCTTAACCGTCTTCGCCGGGTCTTAAGACATCACGAGAAGCTTTCGCAGCCTTCGACAGCACAAAGACTGGAATCTCTTGTTTCCCGCCATGGCGCGCCTCCGTATGATCGCCTCCGTGCGGCTCTCCAGCACGGCCGAATGTCGCAAGTGGGTCTATTCTTAGAAAGGGTCGCACAAAACACCGGTATTTACAATGTAGGTGTATCGCATTTAAAAATATTGGCTTTAATATATAGTTATACCGCCATAGCTATAGAGACGCCTGCGCGCCGTCCGAGAGGATCGCGCGCATTATAGTGGGGGGCAGAAAGCTATTTAATACGTTTCGGCGCATAAATTGCCAAGTATATGGGGCATTATGGGGTGGGACGAGACCGTCGTTGTCCATTGGCCTCTCTTGGCCGTAGCGAGAATCGTCCTCGTCACGGCCACCATGTTGACTGTGCCGCGCTGAAATGTGGAACTTCGTCCTCCTACCACATACCGCCTCGCGCGATTCTCGCTCTTCTTGTTCTCTCTGTCCTCGACCTTACTTTGTAGCTACATGTGAACGAAATCAGCAGTAATCGTGTTCTCTCGCTTCTCGAGAAAAAATATTTTTAAGTTCAAAAGAAGAAGTAGAAAAACTTTATGGTCTCTCCTCCCCCTCTCTCTCTCTCTCTTTCTCGTGTAGTTATTTATTTTTTTATATGTTTTTTTCTACACAATATAAATAATTTTATAATAATATATAATCTTTAATCTTTATCAAGATAATTAAACTCTTAAACTCTCCGTGCCGTAAACGCATTATACAACATAATTCAAATATAAATAATATACATATAATAATTAATTCCATAATTCTAAGGAAAATAATAATGATAAAAAGTGTGGCAGCAAAACAATCGTTCCATTTTCCAAGCTTTTCCGCATTCTATGCAACATTGTTCGTTATGTATATCTCTTTTAGCTACGTCTCGAGAGTATACGCCATAAGAAATGTCTCCCGGATTCCAGGAAGCTCGCCGCGGCCTGTCCAATTTATTTACTCGTCCCTCAAAATCCCCATGCTCCGATTGGTCGGCGCCGGGGTCCGTGGCATAAACTCGAACTCGTCGTCTTTCCTAAGTAGTATGGGGGTTTTTCATATTAGACTTTTTCGTATTCGTTCGGCGCATTTAACCGGGTATTTTATGCTTCACGTGTGTGAAGGACCGTCTCCCTCATGGCCGGCTCCCTTACCAACGCGACCGGTTAATATCGCCAAGCGCACGGTCAGTGCCGTCATTTTACGATTTTATTATATCGCCGTATCCCCGTCGGTTCGTGAAGAGGAGGAGCTTTTAACCTGCTCTTCGGTATCCTCGCTTTAATTGGGATTAATATGAACGACGATCGCGACATGTGTTATGTCCTGGCGTGCGCGCGGTCGATGCTTAAAATTTCCTCACATTTTAATTCGAAACCGGCCCGGCTACCGAGCCAACATTGAGTTAACATTTTGCGAAACCTGCTGCGAACGTGCCGAAACCATGTACATATATCGTTTGTAAGTTTAGGAGTAGTTGAAGAATCCTTCGCAACATGAAGAATTTCCGTGGTGGACCATCATACTTTTTACTCTTCTCTCTCATTTATGATTGATATTTCCGTGTAAATTATAAAGAAATTTTAAATAGTAATTAATATTTTTCACAACAGCCCGAAATAATTTAGAGATTAAGATAACATATGTTCAAAATTGATACAGAAAATTGATTGTATGTATTTAAGAGACACTGTAGCGTCTCCCGCCAAGTATATTTTACAAGGCATAATTTCTTCTTACATTATTCTGCTTGTTAACTTTTTATGGATGTCTACATTTGAGTTATAAATTTATACTTTAATTAATAATTGCTTTTCAGAATTCATTATTTTTCCCGCAAGGCAATGAATACTTTTTTAAGACTGTTATTTGCACAATCATTAAATAAAAACATTAAATGAGCACATCATTAAATAAAGACAAATGCGAGATATAGCTTAATATAGCAGCGCAATGAAAATGAAAATTAATGAAAAGCAAACGAAGAGAATATTTTTTTACAGATTACATTTCAATTTGTCATCCTAAAGATGACGATTTTTACATGCCAAAATTTATGATTGCCCATAATATCTAGTTCATTTAACAGAAACTGAGAAGTTTTCAGAAACTTATCGAAGTGTAAATTTTACAGTTCAATAAATGCACGACAGCACGATTATTTTCTAATGACAACTCGTCGACGACAGGCTTGAGCAAGAATTGAATTCTGAACTGCCAAATGAGGTAGATAACGAAACAAGTTTTGTTTTCTTTTCGTTCTAAAAATATACCGATACTCTTCCCGCAATTATCTTCCTTTTATCGATAAAAAATGAACATCATTATTATTTAGAGCTATACAAAAACATTCAATCCGATATCCATGGAATTACCCATAACGAGATAATCTGCCGAGCCGGAATTCGATGGATATCGCTTTCGCGAGGGTGAAACAGCGAAAGCGGCTACGATGGCAGCACCAAAGCCTCGCGTCCCGATATTCGCGGCCAGCGACTGGTAGACGCAACCGATTGGGAGATAGATCCGGAAAAAGTGTGGGAGGAATGGCATGGTTCTTGCCAGATAGCGGAGGGCGCCACCGCACAGTGGCAAGAAACCGCATGTTGGCAGAAAGCTCTCCTCTTCGTCGCCGTTTCGCAACGTTCTCTCGCACTCCCGGCAACCCTCTCCTCGAGACTCTAGCCGCGACGATAGGTAGAGATGTTTTCACCTCTCTCCCTTTAACGTTTGTCTCCTCCTGTCCTCCGTGGTCGCCTCTCCGCTCCTTTTCTTTTCTCTCCGTCTGCACCAGCTTTTCTCTTCTGGCCGCGCCCATGTCGGCGATGACGCGACCATCGCGACGTGCACCAACACATGTTTCCCTTCGGTCCGTCGCGATTGCTCATCTCCGTTCATCTCGTCGAATCTGAACGGCGTCTTTCTCTGAAGAGACTCATAGAGAAAAGAGAGAAAATGAGAGAGAGAGAGAGCAAAGAGAGAAAGAGAACGTGAGAAATAGTGGAAGAAGAAGAGCGACTGTTAATACCACCCCCTTTCTTGCTACCGAACAGAAACTCAATCCATCCAGTTTCCCAATTGTTCCTCCTGTTTCATAATCCTTTTTTTTCATCATTCTCGGTTATCAGCGAACAGGAAGAATGCAAAAGTATCTCTCCTACGCGCTCTCTTCCGGCCCTCGCCATCTTTCTCTGGCGTGGCCGAGCTGCCGGCTGCCCGGGGAGGGAGAACCAGGAGGGGGATTTCGAGGTGGCACCACCGGGGTCTCTCTCTCTCGCCTCTCTCCGACATTTCTAGTCGCCCATGGTCGGCGGGGTGAGAGAACCAGGGCGCGGTTCTGTGGGGTGGCGGCACCGCGGAGAGCGAGAGAGAGTAGCGAGAGAAGAGAGGGGAGAGGGTGTTCGCAAAGTGTCCCTAAAACTTTTACAATCGCTCGGCTCGGCTCGCTCGCTCTCGCGCTCTCGCTAGGGCTATGCTTGATGGCGTATCTTCCAATGTGAGTTGCCCATAATACTAAGATGTACGGCTGCGCCGGTAGGGGTCCCGCTTGGTCTCTCACTCACTTACTACCTTATAGTATAGCAAAGCCAAAGGCGTATAGTGTGCCGAACGCCGAACGTACGGACGTTCCATCGCGTTTGCCGGTCGTATTCGTCCGGCATTTCGGTCTAGTTCGCGAGATATTCGCGAGAAAGAATCGGCCGTGTCGTCCGCTGCCGCGCCGCACGACGAAGACGTCATTCATTTCGGTCCGCCGGTCGTTGCTCCGCCGAAGGCGGTTTTGGAGCGTCTCGCCTCATTCCCACATCAATCGATACGTAATTAAGTGCTGCGTTCCTCCCGGGGGTCTCGCGTTGTCTCGCGAAATAGAGTATTTCAGTAGAAGTGAGTGCGAAACCGGGCCCGGTCCAGATCCCCTCTCAAGGTCTGCTACTCCATCGTTGTAGATTCCCGTTTTCGTCAGTGATGAGTGCCGGGAGTTACCACGACCGTGGCAAGTCGGTAGAGCGGCCGATGAACGCGATGATCGAGCATCGTGGCGGATCTGTCAGAATCTCACGTGATATTGAGTGCGTAGCGTGCCGTGACGTTCGTCGACACCGCCGGCGGATCCGGGAGCCGCCAACCATCATGGTAAGCACCATTGCGAGCTATCACGTGCGCAGATAATTATACCTTGACGTTGATCAAAAGTGATACATGTATAATTAATCAAGGGATCTCAAGGCAAACCGTGTCAAGCAATTGTCCTACATACGGGAATTATCATTCGAAAATGTTAGCAAATTTTAAGCAAAATTTATTTACAATAAATTAGTATCATCTTTAGCTTTGCGCGAAATATTTAGTTTTGTAGATATTAAATCAAGCATCATTTAAATTAAATCCAACAGCGTTTTTTAAATTTATAAGTACTCACATTTTTCATAGAAATAGCAGAAGACTATCCCTCAGAAGTTGTCAATGTAATTAAATTGTATATTTATTATACCGATGTGATTTATTCTATTGAATTTATACGTCGCAATGGTTTTCATAAAAATGTCGTAAGCTGTGAAAACAATTTAATCAAAGCCTTTTTACGATTTACTTGAGATTTTACGTCAAACTTTGAATGGTATTTCAAATGAAGAAACTGTAACAAGTTTTGCCAAAAAAATGGCTAATGGTTCCATAAAGAACATCAATGATGTGTTCGTCGATATGCAATAAGTGTTAGAGAAATAAACAAATCCTATCGTTCGAGCAATCAATTAGAGGATATTTCATCGCCGGCGAGGTCCAGAGCGCGAAGGATAAGATCCCGAGAACGAGAGGGGAAACCCGTGAATACCTCCACAAGCCGGATTGCTCGAGTACGGTGTGGAGGGGACCGGAGCTTATCGATTGGTGGAAGTGTCGTATGGCTGTTGGCCACGCCCAACAGCTAGTCAGTAGCAGACTTCACAGCGCAACCAAATGCCATGTGACTTGCGTGTGTACTTTAAATACAATGCATGAAAATATTTGCACAGATCGGGAAGCATTATCGACCTCGAGATGCAAAACCGACAGTCTCGAATTTTGGGGAGACATCTTAATCCTTATTCCAGTACAAATGAATGTCTCTGCCTGCGAAAGGGATATCTCTAAATAACAATGATTCGATTCGTAGATACAGTGTACTACTGGAATATTTATTACATCGTAATTATCATAATAAAGCTTTTTATATTACACATTTTAACAAAATATATTAATTTCAAGACCATTTTGCATTAATAATCTTTGCATCTTTACAAGAATTATTTTCAGATAATTAACTTTTAAAGTTTTTGGGTTGCTAACTATTATACATATAATTATAATTTGAACTATTTATTTTTTATTGTCATAATCTATTATTTATTTTGCAATACTTCTACTTTATAAATCAAATGTCGAAATAAGCCGTAAAAACATTTTGTAGTCAACCGACACATATGCATTCAAATAAATATGATAAACAATTAAACTAAAATTAAGTATATTATGGAAAATACTTAAGTTCAAATGCCATTAAAAAATATATTATTTATATCATTACCAAAATATTTTATCTGAATTTCCCACCGTTTCGTAAATTACATAAGATTTACGCAAAAGATTGTCGACAAAAAGATCGAATAAATCAGAGGAATTAATAAGGAGAGCAAACAGGACAATACATCATTATTTCAACAACATATTATAAATTTGATAGACGGAGATGTTTGATCGCATCTAAATGTCGCAACTTTTTAAATTTATATACGTATGAAATATAGAAATTTATCGTGAGCCGATTATGCTCCATCACACTTTTCGTTTTCAGTAATGTCATCAGTAATGTCATCAACATTATTAACGTAAGAATAATGCTTATGTCAGAACGGTATTTATTACCGTGAATAATGCGCTATCATATTAGTTAACTGCAAGCCGTATAAATCCTAGAATTATTAAAACGCTTTAACGCACATATATACATTTAGATAAAATGATGTAGATAAAATGTGCAAGAAAGGAAGGCTTGAAATATCTCGAGATGTTTTCTCAGATATAAAAATTCTTACAAATACATACCGCAAATACATATCATAAGTAAATCCTACGTCTAAAGAGATAATATTACAGCGTCGTATATCATGTCGCACTTTAATGCAAATTCTTGTTTATTAAGCATCAATAATTTTATCTAATTTATATGCTAAATCTAAATAAACAGTCATCTTAATCGGTTGACACCTTTCCAGATATACATACATGTATACGTATATACATACGGATATGCTAATGCACGTAGTCATTGTTGATCTGAAAAGAATTACAATGTTAAGTCACATTTTTCATTTACTTATTAAATTATTTTTCATTTACTTATTAAATTATGTTAAATTGCAATTAAAAATACTTCATATAGATCATGATCGTATAATTGTGATCGTACACAGCAAATATTAAGTTTATAACCGTAAAAAATTTTTGTAAAAAAATTAATATTATTTCGCGTGTTAATAAAGAATATTAAAAGCAGTTTTTTTTCATGCAAAACATGTTCAATTGATTTGCGCATTATTTAGTGTTATCAATATTTTAACATTATTAATTTCTAAACTTGTGAATTTTAGTAAAATCTAACGATTTGTGTGTTTATGAGACGCTTAACTTTCACTTTACTTTCTTTTACTTCCTGCAGCTAGGGTATCATTTTTTCTTAATAAAGTTTAGTCGCCAGATGAATTTCATAAAGTGAAAGTAGGTTGTGTCATCTATTTCGACCTAAGTTTTTATAAGAGTATTCTTTGAAAGCCGAAGTTAGAATGAAATCGCACTAAAGATCCTATCGATTTAATTTGCACTCATTTCTTTTATTACAAAGGGTTTTATTTATATTCTCAGAAAAATATATATGAATAGTTTTCACAAGGACAATAATTTACTTGTTTACATTAAAATATATGAGAGGCTTATCAATTAAAGAATATAAATTTTGGATTAATTACATTTATAAGGTTATACGTAAATAATTTTTTCTTAATAGATTTTCTTTAAATTTATATATTTAAAAATTATAATATAAAGTTTATATTTTTTGTCTATGTATGACGTAATAACCAGGTTCTTATAACTATATATTAATTCGCAACGCAACAGCTAACAAACACAAAACAATGTTCATGGAAGATCACTAAAAGTAAATATACTACGTATATAATCCTGACAATAATGGTCGCCACAGCTTGGGTCAAAGATTACGCGATGGTGAAAGATATAGCGTGTTTAAAGTAAACGAAATTATATACATATTTACATTTATAGATAAAATACAGAAGTTATAGTAGGTACATGTTTTCCCTGCAAATAGGATCTTCTGATATTTTAATATCGTACTTTATGAATGAAACTTTTCTAAAAATATCCTCTTGCTATTTTTTGACACTTTGCCTTTCTCATCGTTAAGTTAAAAGCTTATTATTTCTTTTCTTTGTCGAAATTAAAGCTTTTGATAAGACGAAAACGTAATCGTGTAATTGAATTTTTTTAAATTGTGAATACACGACAATGCAGTTAAAAATATTCTTTTATCTCATGGATGTATAATAATTGATATGAATATAAATGTCACTTTATCTTTATTCCTCATGAAACAACACCAGTTTGGCAAATTTTATATAGAAAAAAAATTAAATTTCTGCAAGGAATAAAAAGTACTTGATAATTCTTTCAACTTCTGCAAATAAAAATAAATCTTGATTCTAAATTTATTATATTTGAATGATATTCTTTTATTATTTTCTGAGTAATAAAACGGAGATGGCCGAATGAATGGCATTATGCTGAAGTATCCTTCGTATGCAAAGCCTTATGAAAGGCGCATTATAAAGAAACGTTGTGGCATCGTTACTGTGGCAGACGTTATCGTTATTTCGTATGTGAAAAATAATGGGAATCTGCATTTCATTAAAAATTAAGAGAAGTGTGACCGCCCACCCCGACGCCATTGGTTCGTAACCTTTGTGTCCACTGGGGTTCGTACTCGCGACCAACGTGACGCGAATGTTCGATACGCGAATAAGGTTCACCTTCTTCGTTCGATGCTGCCTCTTTCGTTTTTCGTGTAGTGCGCATGGGTATACCTGTGAAGGAAACTCGACGGCGGCCGGAGGAAGTGCGTAAAAGGGGGTGCATCGGATGCACAGGATGCTCCCGGAGCACAGCGAGAGTCGAGAGATCAGTAACTGGTGTCGGTGCTGTTCGCGATCTTCTCATGCGCGTGTTTACATAACTTCATGGATAATCATGTTTGCAAGGTGCCCTCCTCGCGCTTCGAGATCCGATAACGGAATAATCGCACTAATTTGCATTTCTAATCAAATTAGATTCGTGTCGTGAAGAAAATAATATTTTCTTAAAATTATTGTATTTAAAACTTGAGAATTACTTCGACACTCACTCAGCGGCATTTTCTATTAAATATTCGTTCTTATCGATTTAAATTCGTACTGTTAAAGATTTTTTTAAGACAAAATGAAGGCTATCTTAGCTTCAAGTATAATTTCTATGTGATTATTATAATTGACCTTTCGTTGAATTTGATTTTACATAAAGAATTTTGAAACTGATAGTATACTATAATATCACATGTATATTGCACTGAAAATTATTGTTGATTCAACAGGAAACAGTGATCTATAATTATCATTTTATATATTTGTTTTTAGTATAAATAGCTGTGAATTAAAAGTTCAACAATTTAAATTAAAATAAGAAAAATCTACGTAACATCTAGTATCTTTTTCCATTTTGTCTGCTCTGTCAAATAATATTAAAGAGAATCTAAAAAAGAAAATAATAATTTAATGATTAATTTTATCAATTAATCGTCATTAATTTGATTTATTCATCTTTCACACGTGAAAAATCTCACGCGTTCACTTTCTGAGAAATTCGGAAAAACACGAAGTGAATATCTGAGTATATAAAGTCTATCCATAGGAGAAAAGTGGAGGATAGAATGACGACGTGTTCTTTGTGCAAGAACATAATGTGCTACTCGATGGACAAACATGTATCTCGCAGCACCTCACCCTTCTTCAAAGGGTCTCCTCTTCTTCTCCCTCTTTGTGTCACTCTCTCTCTCCCTCTCTCTCTCTCTCTCTTTTTCTCCTCCCGCACCTACACGCTTGCGACTCGGAGGGTTGTTACAGTTGACTCTGACGGGGTTTTATGGCGTATCCATCTCCGCGTGTAGCTCGCGCGCAGGGAGAGCACATAGCGACCATAGCGACAAGAACGAGGGGGAAGAGAGCGACGGAAGAGCTCTCTTCTCTCTGTGACGTGCGTAGGGGTCAAGCTTAGGCAAAGGGCGCAGGCGCAGTTACGTTCGTGAGCCCCGCGAAGCACATGGTCGCCCCCCCGACTACTATTCCGCGGCACCGCCGGTCTCCTATCTTTCGTATACAATTCCGAAAACAAGTAAATAATCATGGTGTGACCTCTTGCCATGTCTCTCGCATTTTTCTGGAGACGAAGACGCGACACGCGAGCGAGAGACGCGCGTTAACTGCGGCATGCGTCGCAAGTGGAGTATCTCTACGGTGTATCCGCGAGAGAGTCATGGACGGTCTTGAACCCCGGCCACGACTCCCTGACCTACGAAAACAGATAAGCGAGCCGTGACTACGTTCGATGTCACGTTGTGATCTTGTATTCGTCGCATGTCGCCGGTGACTAACCGCAAGCAGACGCGCAGACAGTATTCCCGGGATCGTTCTAGTGACTGCTGTGTGCCGGCTTTTGATTATTCCGAGATCGTACGGATTTACAGACATCGTTTCCGGTTGTTGTTGAGTCTGGAAGAAGCGATACTGTGATTAAACGATGCGCAAAGTATCGTCAGAAGCGATACTCGAAAGTGTTTCAGGATTCTTCAAGAAAATTGAAGAATCTCAAGAGACTGATGTAAAAAAGAAAAAAAAAACAAGATATCGTGCTCTCCTGTGATTGTTATATCCGCTTCCTTCAATTTCTGGATAATGTGCGAATTCGTTAAGTGTTTCAGGATAGATTCAGACTTTAATTTTGTTATGTTATCTTATTTTTCTACAAAATATATTTTAGTTTATCGTATGTGAAAAACATAATCTGAAGATTATAAAATTATACAATTTTCATCATAAAAAAATCAGGTGTCTAGTAAAACAAAAGTATTTAAAAAAAGAAGACAAAAGATGTAAGAATTTATAAATTACTTCGTTCAATTCATAGATAAATCTATTACATCCACGTAATTATTGAGTGTATATTATATAAAAATATATAATTTTTCAATTTTTAATTTAAAGTATAGAAATCTCAAATTAGGATAAAAGCTCAAAAA
Organism: Tetramorium alpestre; assembly: GCA_021460005.1. Lineage (NCBI taxonomy): Eukaryota > Metazoa > Arthropoda > Insecta > Hymenoptera > Formicidae > Tetramorium > Tetramorium alpestre. The sequence continues at coordinate 612,826 of JAJVSH010000014.1, forward strand.
TTATATTACTACGTAAATAAAATAAATTTAAAATATTTCATTATTTTTTCGTAAAAGTAAAATAATATCTCGTTCATTTGTTGTTATTATTAACATCAGATATTTTTCTCTTACGTGAATATTAAAATAAGTCAGCTTGTCGCGAATCTCGGTACAAAAACTTGTTGGTAAAACAAACGAGGGTCAATCAGATATACATATAAGTACTGTCATAATTGTAGAGAAATCATACGTGCGAAAGTGCTGGATATTTCTGTGTTGCATCGCGACGAATGTAGTATCCATTGGATGTCTAAAATTCGTCGATCGTCAGCACAGGTGAGTGTATATTAGTTCTTTCCAATGTTTAGTTTTTCCGACTTTTAGTATATCACATTTTTCTTCATTTTGTTAGATTTTTCCACTTTACACCATATAAACATCGCACGTATAATGCTTCCACTGTTACAGTATTATATTTTGTATTTAAAATCTAGCTTACATTATAAGAACAAATAAAACTATTCACGATCAACAGCCACGAATTGCCCTAGACAATATTTATTGCTGCTGTTCACGCTAAACTCAGCCATTTAGATCAATCGGCGATCTGTGAAAAAAACATTATTTCGCGTACAGCTAATTTCGCGGCACCGACCGCGATTGCAAGATAAGCACGCGCGGCAGTAGAGAGTGAATGACGTGACGTCATGCAACCAGTCGTGGTTAAAAGCAGTTGGTCAGTGCGCGATTGTACGCTAATCATTTCGATAAAGTCATCGCGTGTCATCCGAAGAACGCAACGCACGATACGGCGGAATAATTAGTGATGCAAACACGCGATACGATACGTTGATATGCAAACTAAAATTCTGTGGTAAATTTTTAAGTTTCTCCATTTTATTCGATTATTGTGTACAATTTGTATATATTATATAAATATTAGATAATTTAAATTAGAATCTTCAGTATATGATCTTCAATATCGTTACATAATTTTTCAAAAGTGATTTAAGCTTAAAAAAATTCATGTTTAATGAGCATAATGCTGTGTTTTAAGTAAAGTTGCATGTCTGATAAGTTGGATATTTTTAACACGTTTTGCAATACAGATGAGAAACATACATAATGCAATACTATTATTTTCCTGCATGTCAGTTTACAACATAATTCTTTCCTTATGTTTACAAAAAATTAATCACTAATAATTCTCTAACGTTCATTGTGTACAATTTTAAAAAATTAAATAACGCGGTATAGTCGATGGCAAGATAGACTAATGACTACGTTTCTATTCTAATGGTTAAAACAGAGGTAGAAAAATTTTAATACGGCTTCAATAATTAAACAAGAACTTTAATTACCCTATGCTGTTTGAATTATGTAATTGTAAATTTACATTAACATTAGATAAAATACAATACGAAGAAATATCGCACTTTTTGTATTAAACGTAAAAGTATCGAGTTTCGTATTTTATAAGTAAAGGTTATTACTTTTTATGCGTGATCAGTTATGCAACGTCTGGCTGTCAGCTATAAATAATAATTCGCGGATACGCGGAAATTATCTATTGGACTCCTTTTTTTTGCCATTGAATATAATACTTTGTTATTATCGTTAACTTGTTTTACGCAACTATCTGATGATTTATTTCTGCGTGATAAAAAGCAAAATCATATGATGTATACAAGCTATAAATTTATGTTAAAATATTTTGCAATTATACATATATGTATAAATTTTCAAAAATTATTTAAAAAATATCTCTCAATCATGTGAATTTCCTTTGCGGGTCTCCTTTTACTTCATTCATGTTTCTATAAAATAAAAATTATAAATTCTTACGTGTATTTATTTATACATGTTTACAGAAATTACAGAAATTACAGATATATTTATATTAAAATAGATTTAAATCCTTTATTTCGATTCATAATTGTATTATTAATATCAGACCAATATTATATCATAGATTTCATCTCATCACATTTTTTATCTCATCTAAAATCTACATCGCAGTTATTGTGTCTAAATTTTAATTTTGTGAATGATTGTGGATCTAGGGATCATTTGGATGATACATTGGGATTAATGAAGCTTAACTCTTTACCGGGACAAGTAAATTTTGTAAAATACATTCCAGGGGGCGTAAGTTTACTAAAGAAACTACAGCTCGTACAGATCGGTGCATCGAGTTTTTACGATTAACGAATGAAAAGAGTGGGGATCATAGCAGGGGACAGTTTCAAAAGCGGGGTGTAACTATCAGACGGGCAATAAAATTTTTAACGCTTTCGTGTCCAATAAGCGTAACGTCCATCGAGTTTTACATTGGGCGGAGTCACGCGGCCATTATGCAGTAACAGTTCGAAGCGATGCAGCGATTGGCTCGCCCGTGCCATCATGGCCGCCGTCTATCCAGTGCTTCCCCTTCCAGACCGTCGCGACATGCGCTTCCATCTCTCCGATGATTCTAGCCATCCTTCTTTCTTCGTTCGAAAACATTCGATAGGAATGGATGCGCGTCAGGTTGGGTTTAGCTTTGCAATCCAGGTGTTGCACTATGATTTTGACGGAAATTTATACATATACATTGAATCTTTTATTCATATGTGTCAAAATATTCATTATGCATATACAGGGTGTCTCAGAACACCCTTTACACCGTTTGTGAGGAGAAAGAACGGATTGAGATGTACAAAAAAAGTCCCATATCATTTTGCGAAATTTGCAATAATGATCCAGATATTAAGTGTTAAAGACGGATAGCGCACGAGATGGTATGAGAGAAGCGATGGAGTTGGTGCTCAAAAAGGACAAGGCACCGTTGGTTACATCGTCTCTCCTTCTCCTCGCCGCGCGTTGATAGCCAATGCTTGAGCTCAAATAGCTTGAGAGTTTGTCTTTGCGCGCTCTCATTCATTTGTTTTCAACATTTCATACCTGAATTATTATTGCAAATTTTGCAAAACGATATAGGACTTTTTCGTTCTCAATCAATTCTACCTCCTCGCAAACGGGTATTCTAAGACATTCTGTATGTATATTAAAAATTATTAATGAATTTCATCCAATAATAATAATTGAATTAATTCTAGAATGTTATTTTTAAAATATTAATTTTTTTGCATATAATTTTCATGCCATTGTATAAATTGTAATAATATTATAAACTATTTATACAATATCTATTAATATTAATTATTAAAAATTTTTATGGTAATATTAATCAATTATTTTTATAAATTCTTCAATGTAACTGTTAATATATTATTTTAAAAACAAGAGTATTATATTAAAAATTTTAGCATATACAGATCAATCTTATAATTGCACTATCATGCGGTTCAAATCGATAATACACATACATACACAGTGCTCTGCTTTATCGACAGAAGTGCTATTTCCCGCCTTCTGACGTCACATACTATTCTACATAAAGAACTCAACTGTAACATATAAGCTTATTATGCCTTCATAAAGTTTATATACATATTCTTTGACACATGTATGCGCAATGTATATTTATATTGATTTTCCAAGCTTATAACGCTAGTATCGTCTTTAAATGCATAATTTCGTCGCAGAAACGTTATCTCTACAATTTTACTACTTGCCTTGACATACAACGAGATAATGACGTACTAATAAAAAGGGTGCATCAATCAAAATGATGTTGCTCATTACACATGGCTCGCCAAAATACCAACGAGTTGTAAATTATATTTTATGTTTTCATAAACATACGAATGAAACTAAAATCCATTAGCATATCAATTTAAAATATGACTTTTTTAATTTAGCAGAAAAATATATTAAATATTATTAAATATTATGGCTAAATATCGTATTTCCGGCCTTTCAAGAAAACTTTCAAATCATAATCGAGAATGCAGTATATGTACGTCGTATTTATACACATACAGAACCAAGGTGCAGAATAGATGGCTCCGGAATAGATGGCTAAGGTGATAAGGAAACCCGCGGCAAGTCAATTTTACTAAAATGCACTCAGCGTCTGCATACAGACATGCACTCAGGAGGGTTGGCTCGCAATAGCGCGGATGCCGGTTACATGCGGATCCGCATCAACCGCACGCTGAAATTTTCGTAAGCGCACGCGCACACACGCGCGCGCGGCACGTACGTGTGGATGGAATTATGTACGGATACAGATATACACGGAGTAACGCCGCCGCGGAGAGGTTATACACGTGGGTTTTGTCGTGGAGCCATAACTAGAGATACGATGGAGTACATAGGATGCAAACCCATAAACCCCCCACTTTATTCCGGCTCGTCCTCTCGCTTCTGGATCTTCAGACGGCGTTACCTTTACTTAGGGGCCGAAACAGCCGCACCACCTACGGTAGCGAACACCTTTGGCGGCGACGAAAGTGACGAGGGTAGCGAGCGCGATGACGACGACGACAGCGCCAGCGAGAAATCGAGCTCGCGCGTTTCCCCATGCCCTCCCGATTATGTCGTCTGCTACGCAGTCAGACAGACGTCCGATCCGACGTTGTTTGTCGCGCCTAACTTCGGTGGAGTTGACCACCGAAAAGTCGATCGCACGATACAGACGTTTCAGTATCAAATGTGTCGCGTGAATCAGGTCGTGGCTCTGTTGAAATTGTGATTCCCGCGGGATGGAGGGGGACAAGTAGTTAGATCAGGTCGCGTCTGTCGCCTCGTGAAACATTACGAGTACAATTACGACGATCGCGCGAAGCGTCGAAGGACGCGTCAACTGCCGAAGAGCGGTAATCGGCACGTGACTCGGCCCCGTCACACGTATCGTGAATACGCGCCTGCCGCGCTCGGTATTCTCCGTGTATGTGCATACGAGGACAGGGAGGAAGTGGAGGAACTCTCCGCAGGAACTAACTGTGAACAGTTGGAGCCGCGACACACGACCGGCCCGATCGGGGGTTTACCAAATCTCGGCCGAACTTCGCGTCGGATTCGCGGCGCACTTCGCGGCGATCGGAGAAGCGAACGTTCCGTTTTTCTCGCACGATTAGAAGCCTCGTTTCGTCGTTTCGTACATGAGTGAGTGAATGAACGTCGTTCGGTAACGCGCATGCGTAAAAAAACCATTATGGAATCCGCGGCTCTCTCTCTCTCTCCCCCCCTTTCTCCCCCTGGAACCGGAGGAACATGCGTGTATGTACATACCGTGACCACGTGATCTACTTGAATTCGGCGATTCGACTACGATTCCGTAATATGGAGTCCGCTACGTCATCACAGGTTAGTTTCCTAGATTTTTTTTCTAATTTTACTTCCCCCCCGTCGCGTCGCTATTGATTACTCCCAGCCGAAGTACCCACACCTTCGCGCCGACATTACCACGCGCAGCCGACGGCTCGCGGTGTGCGTTTTACACGCACTTTCATAGACACACTTATACGTAGCTACGCACAGCTGGGGAACACGATGATGGTTAAGATGAACGCCTAACGATGGCGCGCGATATCCTAGAATAATGGGTGTCTTTATCAACGCGAGAGTGTCAATATTTTATGCAAATCGTATTGTATGCTTTCTCCTATTAATCGTTTACCGTATGTGCGCATTCGTGCTGTCGTGCAAGTATCGCTCCTATATCTGAAATCGATATAGGTTTGATAATAAATAAACATTTCAAGAATATTTTATTCAAGAGAATCCAACAGAACAGAATATAAGATTAGAGAAACGTAAATCACAAATCGCTGATATTTCTTTACATGAAATTCTAACATTAGTTTCTTCTTATCGAGAAATTAAAGACTAACGCATAAGTCGTATATTTTAAGCGTGAAGTAAGGATATAATTTGTAAAAAGTTTGTATACTAAAATTTTATACTTTTCGTTGGTTTATATGTACGATCAAAATTTATGATATTTCATAATTGTTCTTATATCTTCGAAATAATTTTATTTCCATAGCTTTATTTTTTAGCTTATATTTTTCTTATTTTTATTCTTTTTGTTTAGTTTTATAATAGATTTTTTTATTATTAGACTAATAAATAAATTTAATAAATAGAAATAAATTAAGAAAGAAATTACAATCTATATTATAGAAAGAAATTACAATCTATATTGACTACAATTGCCGTCGCATCGGGAGAAATCTAATATCTGACTATTTCACTTTACAGTCACAAAATTGCAATAATGGGCATAATGTTTAATAAACTTTATTGTACATAGGAAATAACGTGTATGATATCTCGCGCAAAATATGCCCGTAGTCGCTTCTTTCTTATGGGATATGTCTTAGACAGCCCAGTGGGAAACACGCGAAACATGGATTTTATATACTTCTCTGTAACAGTCGTGGTACTAGCGCTATTACATTTTATAGTTCCACATCCTTACTAAATGATTTATCATTGTCCGCGCGCACAGATAATTACGGTTTCCCGCTGATCGCTTGATTTACTACAATTGTACAATTAAGCGCCATGTCCCGTAAGATTTACGCTCGAAGCGGTCATATATAGCACACACGTACACTCTACATATGACATCTCGATGCGAATGATACTTAGGGATATATCAGTTTTTGTTTTTCGTGTGAGAACGGGAGGCATAAGCCGTCTTCCATTTTATGCCATGAGATACTTTCCTTCGCCATTTATTTCGCTTTTTCAAAACTTTTCTGTCCTGTTATGCATTGAAGAGACAAAGCTAGTATTAATATTGATTATATGTATCTAGAATTTAAGAACTGTAAACGAAATCTGTTATTTTTAACATAACACTGACGGCGCGATAACGTATAATACATTAAACTTTTCATTTTAGCCTAAAATATCTTCATGAATTTTTGAATATGTACATTTTTAATACAAATACATAATACAGGATATTTTTGAATAATTATTTCACAAGTAATTCTATTAATGTATTATTGTATTACACATATACATATGTATAACACAATACTAATTTTCTGTTTTGTTACTGCAGTTGATTTTTTTTTATTCCTTGCGCTTTCAAGATAAAACTGGAATAATAAATTAGTTTTTTTTATAAGAAATTGCATGTCTGATAAGATCTAACATGCGAGCGCGTTGTCGTGACTGGAAGAAATAGCAGATCGCACAGGAAGTTAAGATAATCGAGATGCAAACCCCCGGCGTAGTTGAAATTATAAATCACCCCTTCTTTCCTCGACACACCTAAGTGCCGTGGCGGCCCAGGGAAACGGTATTAACTGTGTAGCGAGCCAACTTTTGATAGCCGGACGATTTTAGCCGGTACAATGTCTTCCGTGCATAATCCACCGAAAACCTTCTCGCCGACGTGCATGAAATATTTTGCCTGGGCATGAATAAACTGAGCCGCGGCGTTGCCGCAGTAGCCGGTGCAGTCGCTGCAACATTTTCGCATGTCGTCCGCTGCCCTCTGTCCCCTGTCCTGTTCTTCGCGCGCATATGTCTGCCCACACACATAGCTCACCTCTTTTCGACCCACTGTCGCGCGTTCGCACGCGTCGCCATTGGTCTCCTAGTATACGAGCACGGCCGTGCATGCGCTCGTCTTTTATTGCGGCTGCGGTCTTCGCCTGCGCTATGAAATTTACTCGCACACCGTCGCACCGTCGCACCGGCTGGATGTGTAACATTGTCGCTGTTACAACTATATCTGCGCGATAAGGGAGTTATGTGCCGGCGTAAGGTCCGCCACCCTGTTGATTATTTCTCAAGCCTTAAATAAATACGTGCACCGACGTAATATTCGTGTTATTTCATAGATCTTGGGAAAATGCAATTCTACTTTAATCTAATACTTACGTACGGTGTCTTGCACACGTTTTCGCTTCTATTTATTTTTCTTAAAGAACAATGTTTATTCTTATTAAATATCAATGTGAAACATTATTTCGAATATTGTTGAAAATAATAAATTTAGGATATTCTCTGATAAAGAATGAAGCTACATAATTTTATAAGTTATTAATGAAAAAATAAATATACACAAAAATAGTTTTTTTTAAATTAATTAGATTTGATAATAAATTAATTATCATAAAAAGATTCATATATTTATATATAATTGAATCGTCTATTGCATTGTTTTCGATCTTGATTGACTTTATTAAGAATTGTTTGTCGATTAGATAAGACAGATAAAACAACCAAGAAGGGTAAAGGAACCTTTCCGAAAATATGGCGATGTAATGATCGAAAAACGATACGTACGTTTATTCGCGAAAAAGATCCAATCTGTCGTAATGACTGCACATACAGACGCTCCCGACGGAGATTTCCTCACCCAATTATTTACACAGGAAGAGTACATCCGAGCAGTTCCAATGTCGTTTGCACCGGAGATTGAGTAAACTTCTATTTATCTGCCTATACGTGTGTGATTCATTCCCATTGCTCTTCTTTCGCCTCTTGTAGACCTCTTCAATCGCTTTTACTCGTACCCGAAATCTTGCCAAAATCTTTCTACACTTATTATACAACTATAATGCAACTGAAGCATTTATTTCCAGACTGAAAAATATAGGAAAAGTGAATGATTAAAGAATACGCGATTAATTGATAAATTATAAGAGCCCTAGTAATAAATTAATAATTATCTTTAGCAATAAATATTACAAATTGATCCGGCAATAGGTGAGAAGAAACGTAACAGCTAAAAATAGAATATTACGACGTAACTCTGATTAGATCCCTGAGTATGTTGCTTCTCATTTCTTTCTTGCGTCATGTTTTATCGATTTTGTCCACAGTGTTGGATCAATTTCTTGATTACCATTGCTTGAATAGAGCTTCATTCCATTAGTCAAATGGACACTCTGCAGATCTCTTTTCTCATTTCTTTCCTGAAATTGTAACAGAGAAATTATGACAATTATTAGTCGTTTATTTATAAATAAAACAATTAGGTCACTTAATAAAATTTATGTATCTGTAATGTTTATGTTATGTAGAATGTAATTTTGCATTCGAAATGGACGTAACTTGAATCGGTCTTAAAATGATCTCATCGGATCAGGCTTTCTGTCACATGTCTTCCATATGTTTTCGCGTTTCCTGCGCGCGCGTTCGTGAAACTTGCTTGTAACATGGCGCGTTTGTAACATGAACGTGTGCTGTTCGATCGAAAAAGAACTCGTGCTAAAATATTATCTCGAAATTTCGTACCGATTGAAATACCTACTTTGGAAATTATTTAGAACACTTTTTGTGTTTTTATACTTATAATACAAACACGATAAACTCCGTAAGAGTTGGTTTAAATACACGTTGCATTCTAGCTGGAATTATTCCGATATGAGAGTCTCTTGAGAATATTAATAGACAAATTAAATTTGCCGCAATGCGCGGATCGAAAATCCACCGGCACTACTTAATTAGCCGGCTAGGTCGCCGCATAACCCGTTCCACACTTCGAAACCCGCATTACGATATCGTAAAGAGGATTCTTTACGCTCATACACGCGGACGACCGTACTGGTATAGTCGCAATGTCCGATTTTATGTTTCTATGCGGACGCTTTGTTCAACTGGTTACCATCGTTCCCATCTTTACACCTCCTATTATGAATGTCCAGCTTGTAGCAAAGTTATAAATGTGTGCCGATCTAACATGTTGATTGTATTGCTGCCACACGCTTATCTGATGAAATTTATTGTCCTGTCGAGACGCGAATGTTAATTATTAAATGAACTGAACGAAAAGATGCACAAGTTTTTAACAAGATATAAAAAGTTACAACTAAATTATCGTTGATTACTCAGAGAATTATGAAGTCCAGTAATGTCAAGCCTTTCTCTTCCATTGCCGGTGAGCTTATTACCGTCGTTATCTTACGTTCTAGTTATCGAATAAAAGGGACAAATTTCAAGACTAAGCACCTCTTAACTTTTCTCATCAGGAACGAGTCTTGCTCGCGAAATTTTATTTGTCTCCGCCGTAAGACTAAAGCGTATTACATTGTTGACGTGAAGATTGGCAACGTAAAAGCGCAAGTCGTCGGATGAACAAAGAAGATCAGAAGAAGGAATGTCGCTGTCGAGTTTCCGAGAGAAACGTCGGCAGCTACGCTGTGCGCGCATCTCCGTGCGCTGGTATTTATATACCAGAAACCATGTACCTCTAGGATTTAGATATGGATATATACATCCATGCGTCTATCTCGATGGCGACGTTGCTTCAGTCTTATTAGACTGAAGTCGCGGGAACGAGCCGAAGAAACTTGGAATGAAGGGATATTCCAGGGACATGAAAACTTGAAGGTTGTGAAAATGTAGGAATATCCATGAACGGAGGGATGCAGGGAGCGGGAAATGAGAAGTCAGATAGAATAGAGGGAAGGAAGAGACGCATACCCAAGGTGAAAGATAGCAGAAATTTCTCTTCGCTCAAGTTTGTGCGTCTCCTTCGAATGTCACAAAAAAAAAGAGAACATTTGAATAGCGTTGCTTTAAAAAAAATCATATTCTTCGCAAACTTTACAAAGAGTCATAATGCAACAGAATGTAATTCAATTAACGTTAACGCTGCGAACGATGTCGATTTATTTAATAAACTCAAGAGATGAAAAATTACACCAATTTAGTGAATATATCAATTTTACACGTGACGCGCGCGATATCCGTGCATGATATCTATCGTCTCACAGAAATGTGTGATAGAAGTGAGCTTTGCACCACGGGCAGACCTGCCGTCTAGACTCTGATCAACGCGCGGACTGTAAAACCCCGTAGGCACGTGATCTTCTATCGAAATAGCTTCTCCCGTACGCGCATACATATGTATTACACGGTGGTACCAGGAGAGAAAAGGCAATGGCGTAATATATTTAACAATGTCTCACGATATGAGACGTTTTTACGGAAAGTCGTTGGAATAGGAATTGCTCTTTGGCTCCGGCAAAAGACGGTGGTGAACACATTGGAAACGAGTTTGTTCCTCTAGCTGATACATACAGTTCGCAGTTGCACATTTCTCTCTCTCTCTCTCTCTCTCTCTCTCCCTCTCCCTTCCTCTCTTTCCTCTGTCTTTTTCTTTTTCTTTCAGTATATACAATGTATATGTATATATACACACAGATCTCTCTTTACGTCTGGCAGCCATGGTTGGTGCAACGGGGACGCGAAATTTTATAACCACCTCGAAATTCCGGTCATTTGCTGAATCCGCCAATGTCACACGATGTCCGCGATGCTCCTCGCTTTAATCTCATTTATAACGAAAAGTCGAAAGGGTCGGTTGGTCCGGTGGATTTTTTTGATTTTTGTCGGACGATTCGGCTCGTACGCGTATAAAACGTGGACGCCGCGCCGGTTTATATCGCGTCAGTTGATTAAACTTCGTCCACACAAAGTTTCAGCAAGTATGTGGAAGTTGTATATCCGACGTTGCTGCGAAAGCTATATGCAGTTTGCGACGTCGTTGCGACGGAAGGTGGTAGCGAAATAACGCGGGAGAAATTTGTTATGTGGAAAGTTTCATTCTGTTTTACATATTCTTTGAAGCTGATGAAAAATAACAATCGCAGAAGACGACAATGTGAAAACATTACGATTTTACAATCAATGGAAATATATTATTTCTATGTTAAATAGCACTTTAGGAATCTGCGAAATTTGTACGTTTTTCTAACATTTAATTACTTGAATTATTATTCTCCGCTCGTTATGTTTACCTTTTTATTCGTGATTGATTTTTTCGATAAAGAAAATTATGAAAAGTGCTTGGAATTAAATTTACATGACATGAAAGCAAATTACTTGACTATATTTCGTTACTGGACGGCGAACGATCATCACGCAAACAGTGTTTGTTAGAATGTATAAGAAAGAAAGAGAGCTTCCAACGAGGTGCAGGAAGAGAAATGTAGAGAGATGAAGGAAGATGAGAGGGAAACGGGAAGAGAGAGAGGATCGGACCTATTCCGGGAAGGTTGAGTTAGGTTGCAATGGTGGTTGGCTAGGGCGGTTGCCACGGCTGATGGAGGGAGTGAAGTGGCGCGGTAAGGGACAGGATGAAAGGCCGACGGGGTGGGTGGAGAAGGGAACGAGGTTGATTCTCAAGCGAGGTCACGTATCTCGAAGCCAATCTAATACACTCGCCGAAGGAAAAGAGCCGGGGTCTGGTCGAACCTTCGCCTTCGGATTGGACAATCGCGCCGTACTTCGCGATCGCATGGGATCCTGAGAGATCCACGGGATGCTGCCTGGATTGCCCCTGGCTCGACGAGAAGAGCGCGATTTTGTAGTTCGTTACCCTCCGGTTATGATACGTCATACGGAATGCAGAGCGGCGAAATTTTACAGGCTAAAGGCAAAGTTAATTAGCAGTGAAGCTCGGGGAATTGTTGCTTCTACGTTTCACATTTCATTTTGTATTATATGTAGAATATTGCAGACGTAGGAGGAAAATATATTTAACGCTCGTGAATATTTTTGCATTCGTGGAGCTTACTTAATAATTTGTAAGAACTCGAATAAACATGGCCAGGTCCGGTTTCACTAACTTGAGAGCTTTCTCAATTCATGTTAGTCTAAATTGCACCGAAAAATCGATCGCGATAGCCCGATGCCCAATAGAAACTCTGGCTTGGAAGGTACACGCTCGACCTCGCAAACCGCGAGAAACTGACGAGATCGAGGGGCCTCGCAATTTCGTGGACCGTTGACCTCTAATGATAGCCACCATAAAACCGGCCCGAGAGAACTTGCGTAACAGACAAGGTGCGAAAGAATATATCTGTTGTGACACCGTGCGTACTGAACGGTTTTTCTATTCTATTTCATTTTTCTCCGATTTCTTCTTTATTTCAAACTAACCTGCACGCTGTGATCTTAAAATTCTATCGTGCGTGCGTATGACTAGCCTTCATAGAGAAGTGAAAAATGTAAGAACTTATATGTTTACGGGCGTCACCGTGCATGTTACACCGATGCTGTCTGTACTTTTTTATGTTCGTTATTTTGTAGGTATACTTCATTTCTTTTTTAGGTATAAAACAAATACGAGTTTACGTAATTTTAAGATATATACTTATATATTATTGACAAAATTGTTCGTTATTGGATCATACATAATTTTTTTAAACATCTATCAAATAAAATATGAAAAATTTTAATAATAATAAGTGCTTTAATACGATATTGTCAAATAAAATTCTGAAATATGCATTTCACTGAAACATACCATTGCATATTTTTTAAATTTATATTTATAATTTACATTATGTTTCTTTTAATACTGTTAAATTCTATTTTAAAATCACGCTAATTTCAAAGACATTTTCTGAAATTTTATTATAAAACCATGTATTTATAAGCATCGAAAATGCCACGAATAAAGAGTAAAATGTACCTATTTAATAGCACCTCTGAATAATTTTTTCCGTAACAAATCAAATCATTAATCGGAGAGAATTCTGGGATTTCTATATTTTGCTTTAACTGTAAGAGATAAATATTTAGAGTTGTTATTGCATGAATATTTAGTTCTTATATTGGAAGTATTATAAATTCCTGCGATGCTGAGACGAGATGCATCGCATTTCTTCCTCCTCATTCCCATCGCACTAGGTGTTTTCGCGCAAGCCGAGGCAACGGTTACACGCGTGCGCGCATTGGTCCACGCTCGGTCCAGGAAAAATGCGCAGAAAGTACGAAGCTGCGCGACTAGAGGTTGGCGACGACGCGGAATTCACTTAGCGCGGTCGGCGGCGGACGTTGGTTACACGCGGCAATATTTTCAGCGCAGAATCCAGTCGCATTCTCGTATTTTCCTAGACAAAATGTTGCCGCGCCGTGGAGAGTGAAGTTAATTGGATTTACATCATACGTAAGCGCACCGGACGGAATATAAAATATACGATCCCGTGACGTAATTGACCATTTTAGAAGGAAATACTTACGATGCGACTTTACGTTGTTATTGCATGTGACGTTGTCATAATTCAGTATGCCGCCGGCTACATTTTGTATCACCGAGAGAGAGAGAGAGAGAGAGAGAGATTCCTATAAACTGTACTTCTTCTTCATTTACCTATCTCTTCTACACGAGCAAAATTATATACGCGTCACGCACAAAAAATGACGCTGAATTTATGCGCTATAAGAGAGATCGATTTTAGGTGTAAGTATCGAAAAACGATAAAGTTATTCGTTAAAAAAAATAACAGACGTAATATGGGACAAATAACAAACCCTATCGTAAATGTCCAACAAGAAAAATGGTCGCAGCATCAGGATCGGGAAAATATCGATTGAACATATAAGAAAAGAATTTTTCAGTAAACAATTTTATTTATAGAAAATAATAAAGATTTTTTAATATCTTTATCATGTTTAAAATATTAGCTTTTCTAAGCAGATATCGAATTTTATCTGCCTTTATTTATGTTACTCTAAGATTAATTGAAAATATTGAAATATTTCATTAAAGAATTTAGCGAGATATGTTTAACGAAAATATAAGTTTTCTTTTTATTATGTATAGTTATTTCAAATATATTTATTTGAGAAGCTAAAATAATATTATCAGATAAAGATAAAACAAAATTTAAGGAAAAATTATGTTTTTTTCTCTTAGTTTAATATTTTATTAATAATATTATTTAATGTAATTTTATGACACGCTATAAATTTTTTAAAACACGGTTAAGAAAGCTTTGACTTTTAATAAAAAATCCGGAATGATAAGTCCAGAAAATTCAGGACGCTGCATTTTGAGATTGTCTTGTTAGAACCCGCCACCATGATATTCGTCGTCTGTGTTATTTCGGTGGAAAACCATGCGCGCGTCGCAAGGCAGGTCGATAAAATGGACAAGCCTTTCGCGTATCTTCCCTTACTCTAAACTTGCGTGTGCATTTTGTTGTTCGTAGCTATACATACATATAGATCGATGTAAGCAATACTAGAAAAGAAGCTGGAAGGCCGCAAGGTGATGGCGAACAGCCGCAAATGTTTCTGCGATAGTTTGCACAACGGTATCGGTGAATTATAAATTTGTGGAAACGCGAAATTCTGAAAGCTTTAAAATATTTATTGCCTGACATGCTGTTGAAAGGTAGAAATGAATTTTTTACACGCGATATGTGTGATACACCGCACCCGACTCATCGGCTTCACAAATGTGAAAACATTTTTGAACGTTGAACATTGAAGTCTGTTACACGTATTAATGTCAATTTATGATGAATTTTTTTGTTTTTAATGATGCTAAAACGACAATTCTCCCCTTTTACACTTTTAACAATAAATAGAAATAATCTTATGAAGAAGACAAATTAATAAAATCTATTTTTTTAAAGAACAAATCTTATTACTCAACACTTTTTTGAGATCAATATTTTGCGTCAATATTTTGCGAGTTATTAGTTTAACATGTAATCTGAGAACATATGTTGAAACGGAATTTATTAACGGAATATTATTAAAAAGACATAAACAAAGATCGGTATCCGAAGATTTTCTAGATTATCTGGCGCCGTTTGCCAATTCTCGCTACTTTCTGCTTCACTGGCCCGTCGCTTCGGATCGTTGCAGATTAACTCTGTCGTAGAGTTTACGACCATGCTCTCTCGTAACTGATACATTTTTCGAAAGTATTGTCACGACTTATTCTATTAATTGTACTTACATGTAAAATATACATATTAGAAATATACATTTAAAGTTTTTATTATAAAAATAATATCGTACAAATGTGATTTTATTTTATATAAAAATAATATCGACAAATATGAAAAAAGTTTAAAAGTTTGAAATTTCTATTAAAAAAAGAAAGAAATGTCTATATGTCTTTCATGTGTGTATGTGTATGTTATATGATATTTTTTATAAATATTCATATATAAATAAAAAGCCTAAATAATGTATTTCAATAAAATATAATAATTAAAAATATGTTTAATGTCGAAAATACGAATCACACAAGTTAAATTTTTTTTTTTTAATAGAGTCTTTGAAAAGTGAAATAATTTCGCAATATGCAATTGTATTATTTCGTAATTTATAATATAAAAATTATATGATAAAAAAATATTTGCTAATATTTTCATACTATTGCGAATACTTGTGTGTCTTTAAGAATTGTTGTTCTATCGCGTTCTTAATCTTTGCGTCCTCGATGACTAACGGTTAAGAAAATCTATTCCTGGAAACATTGTACAGACATTCCACAAGCATTGCATGGTCAAACCTATTCCGTTCGACAACGAAACTTTTCGCAGGAGTCGTAAGAGTTCTTCTGCACCATGAAACTTTTAAGATCCACGCCAGCGACATTTTGGTTTCCTCTGCGCGCGCTGTGCAAAACTTGTAAAGCTTAAAAGCACTTTCGACTTTATATCCATGCGCATATCAAAGGGATGTTCGTGAGTGCGGCAGAAGGGATGAGGATAAATTCTAAATGCTCCAGACACCGAGATGAACAGAAAATGGATTAAATTTGTTTGAAATTAAATTACGAAATGTAATTAGATAAGGAATAAGTCTTATATATAAAGACGATAAAGAAGATAAAGACCATAGGTATACAAATATTTTTACTATAAAAATTTAATCCATACTCGTTAAATTACAAGATTATGTAAAAAATGAGGAGGCAACAATTTGAATTTTAAAACAACAAACGAAGATGTAAAGAAAGAAAGCAATCAGAGAATTTAGATTTTAGCGAAAGCAAACGAGTTAAAGTAATTCAGTGTTTTCATTTGAGAAAGTTTTATGTCATAGCGTTAATATAAGTTTCCAACTAATTTCAGGTTTTAACCCTTTTTATCGTAAAATTTGTAATAACCCTTGAAGACAGATGAAGCGAACACGCTGGTAAAGGGATAGCAAACTTTTCGCCAAGTTTGTGTAAGAGCCCGTCTACTCATGATGGAACTTTCCAGATCGCGACTAGCGACATTTAGGTCTCTCTCTCTTTCTCTTGGAACTTGTAAAGCTTAAAAGCACTTTGAGATTTATGCTTAGGCGCCTATCGACGGCGCCCTGCAGCTCCGCAGGGAAAACGATTATCAATCGAGAAAAGTCTTAAATTTGTAAAAGGTTAACGTTTGTCGAAGTTCGGTGGTAATAAAATACATTTCTACATTTTTACGATAATGTAAATATGTAACTGATTGTGAAAAGTCTTGCTACAGAATGGAAAGGGACGATTTTCAACTGGAGTAATCATTCGACATTCCTGAGCATCTCTTAAAAGAACCCGCTGCGCGTGTTCGCGTATAAATAACGCGATTTAATTTATTAAACAGATGCAGAGAGATGATTCCAGGCAAGTGTCTCGTATGCAGAACTGGGAAGTCGCGCGGTGATATGCGGATAGGCAATTTTACAAAAATAATTTATAAGAAACTTAGAGTGGTCTAGAAGATTATGGTATGTTATAGTCGCTTATTATAGCCGGCAGGTGAATCCGGATACCCGGACGTAATGTACGTGCCGTCGTATATATATCGGTATCTTCTATCGTCGCAAATTATAGCCAGAAGGCAAACGCTACGGCTGAAGTTACCAAGTTTCGAACTAATTTCGCACTCACATGAATCGTCCGTAATCACTACCGGCAGGAATTGGACGTGCCGACATTGAGAAAGGCAGCACGGAGGAAAGGGCTGCGCCTCATGGGAGTTGATTGGATACGATAGGTTGCAAGTTCGGTAAGATAGCCGGTAGGGGAAGTAGTATCAAAGTAGCAAACTTGATCCATTAACAGCACGAGGTACCGCCCTCTTTATCTCTAACGTCGATCGGTTAACAAATAAGCCGACCGTTCATTTCTTACAAGGTTCGTTTCTTACAAGGTTGTTCGCGTAATTAGCCGCAAATTCGTTCCGGGCTGCGGCGTAACCGCGGATATATTAAGTGGTTGTATATTAAGTGCTAATGTTCCCTCGCGATTGAAATTTCAATGCAATTTTGTACAGTCCTCTTTCTCTTTTCTTTAGAATTATTTCAGAAAATTACTTAGAAACTAATTTGGAATATATTTATATGTATGATGTATAAATATTTATTGCGAGATAATTATGATTCTAGCAATTTTCGCAATATAAAAAATCAAAATAAATTACTAGCTCTCTATATTATTCAAGTTTACATTCTCTTATTCGGAGAAAAGTTATTAAAGCATATGTTACATTGTAGAAAATTATATCGTTTTATATCTACACCATGCGATTCTAGTTTCGAGATAAAAATAGTATAAAATAAAGATGTAAAAAAATATTTTAAATATTCTTCATTTAAAAAGGATCTTTTACAATTAATATACAACTAAAAAAAAAGGATAGAAAGATTGAAATTGGGAGCAAAGTGGAGAATTGATTGTAAAGGATTTTATTTAAAATGTAAAATGTTTAAAATATCTTTCTGACACGTTCTTTATTTTATGACTTTCGTCTCAGAATTTATGGCCCGCACTATATATATTACATCAGTGTATCAATAATTAATCGTGTTATAGCGCAAAGCGAAATTAATACTCATCTGTAAAGGCATGCAAAGAAATTTTATTCTCTCTCGTTATCGACATAAAATAATTTTAATTTTTTTGCGAAATGTTCCAAGGAATGCTACTTTCTCGACAAAGTTGTTATACGCGTTAATTAAAAAAAATAATAATTTCTACATCAAGAATTATTTATATGCTCCGTTCTATGTTCGATACAATATTATCTCTAATAATTTCATATATCTTAAAAGCGTTCTTCGCGTGTTTTCTGTTATATTGAGATATTTTTTACATCTTGAATTTTTTCTTTTCTCTTTTTGCGAGTTAACTTCGATCAATAGCGAGATAGCCGGAGTCGGGCAAAATTTTAGTATCCATCTTGCGCTCGGTACTTTTTCTCCAGGCTGTGTAAGAGATATAATGTCGTAGTATCGCTTTCGTGCTTGTATTCTCGTTGTAGGGAATTATCGATCAACGTCAAATTGTACTCTTGCGTATCATGATTCATTCGGGGCGGGCGAGAGAAGCTAGATTTCGAAATTGCGTGAGGGTTGAGAGAGCGGATCGTATCGACAAAGGAGGCCATCAATGCAAATGAAGATATTACCACCCGTAACCGTTCTCCACCTGCCAGTATTCGATCTCTATACCCTCTTTCTGAGGTAGCCCCGCCGAAGGTTCGGCATCTTGGAGGCAGCCGCGCCAAGTTTCTACTTTATGAAGGGCAACAATTTATATTCGCGCGTAAATGCAATTTGAGTACACGTAAATCATTGAAAAAGATGCTTTTAGTATCTTGTAGGAAAAAAATACGATTGCCGAACTGAAAACTGAAAAAATTTGATTGTGACGTAAGATACGACTGGGAAGCAAAGACATTTTTATTTTTTTTGTTTTTTTTTTAATTTAATCATAATATCTCAATTTCATTTGTTTCTATTGTACTCTTACAGTATATTATAATTTGAATCACACTGCGTTTTTTGAAAAATTAAATTTTATTTTTTACGTATTATATGGTATTACGTATTTTTACGTATATTTATAAAAACATACTCTCGAAAACGGTTTAAATAAATGACAAGAATTGAATATTTTATTTTTAAAAATATTTTACAAGACAATTAACAAATTTACCTAAGAAACGTAACAAAATATTTGCAATAATGTACAAAAAATTGTACATATATACGATTCTATAAATCCGAACTTATAAAAACTCTTTATAGCTAGAATTTGCAAAAAAAAACATAGTACATATTATTTAAAATTTTTAATATCACTGTTTTTGTTTAGTTTTAATAATTTTTTAATAAAGTGGGCCAGTGTCCTCGATATAAGCATTACACAGTGTCGAACACAGTGGAGAAGCATCCAAAAATAAATCACAGACTCCTAACACCTTAATATCGCTCAAGTAACTCTCCCTCGAGTTCAATAAACATGCTAAGTATCAAGGATTGGTGAACATGTGTGTTATATGTTATGATAATTGATCACGCAACATAGATGCCGCGCCATACTAAGGCCGTCGCTCTTTGCTACTTAATTTTCAGATATATCTATGCAAATGCTATGCAAAGTATATACACAATCCAGACTAAACATGTTTTGAACCTAATCATTTTTATCTAATTATCTAATTAACTTCAATTTTATTTAAATTTATTCAATTAAGAATTAGAAAAACATCTCTGCTGGTATTAGAAAGGCAGGTTCCATTTGAATAAAAGACCGTTATTAAAAATGATGCAATAATTGTGTGATAAAGCTGTAATAATCATATGTATTCGGAAAGTTAGGCAATCTATATTAAAATGATAAGCGATAAAGTTTCTGAAGGTTTAACGTAATATTTCTAACATCTTAATGTCAAATGGAATTTTGTTTCATGCAAAAATACGGAAGTAAATTACAAAATTTATATCTTTGCTATCATATCTAACATATCTAGCTATTCAATTAACTTGTACGAATTTTAAACAGTCAATAAATTAAATCTTACAAGCTGAAAAATACCTTAGAAAATACTTCTCTTCTCTATCAAACCGCTGATCATCAAAGTCTACTTAACGATTCACTTTTGGCATACTTCACTCTAAATCACTCTGGTGCACTCCAATACAAGAACAGAGTTATCAGATTCGCGTGGATAAAAGCGGCTTAACGCATCAGCGTGAAGCTACGCGATGCTGCATGTGCGAAACTACTCCAATTAGCGATTTGCTGACGAGAAACTACGCGCGCGAATTAAGTTACGATTGTAACGATACTGTCGACGGTCCGGAGGTGAGTGAGCAACAGAAGATATTTTGCATTCGTGTAATAATGGTGACCCTCGCGGACAGTCCTTAGGGCTCTCAGGTCGAGCCCAAGGGAGACCTACCCTTTTTTGCACTGTTGCACCATAAAGCTACACGCGGGGACAGGGTGGAACGCCGCTCCAAACGACCCGTTTTTCATCCTCGAATTTATAACGGTGTTGTTCCCATTCTGCGCCATCTTCCGCCATCTTTTCGCGTCTCTCTCTTTCGCGTTCAGTGTTATTGATGGTAGAAGAAAATTGCTCAAATCTGTGCCTTTCTTTCGCAAACAATCTCGATAAGAAATTGCATGAAAAAAGGTAACGGATATTGTTTTTAGCATTTATAGCGAAACTTCCTCTTTTAAATAACTCACAACATTATAAATTATTTAATCAAGCTAACTTACATAATATTACTAAATATGTATGAATACTGATGCTGTTTAAAATGTATTTTTATTCCTATTAAAAAACTATTTTTTTTACTCTTGTGCATGTTAAAATGTCTTACGATTGTGAATAATGAAAAAAAAAAGATTAATGCGACATCATGTATATCTTTTATGTCTGTTTGACTATTTTGAATCACAAAAACATAGAAATAGAAGGAAGAAATGTGGGGTATTAGATAGATGACGCTTTTCATGAAATTTTAGAAGAAGAATTGTAGCCACGTCACAAAAAATTGAATGAAAAAATTCAGGCAAACGGCTATACCGCTGAGTATGTGGCAAAAACTATCGTGGTATTTCGAAATCTTAAAAATTTCATGTGAGACTTTTAAGATTTACTATGTATAGCAGCTGTATATTATATTTGAAAAATATAAATATATGTATATAAATATTTATCATATAATGAAATTAAAAACACGTAATGATAATTGCATCAGTATTTATATTTTTAGTTTTATTATATTAAATTTTGATTTATTTCACAATTTTTAATGCAGTGAGTGCAATTTTTAATGAGTCAGATAAACGAGAAATATGTCTTAAATAAAGACTCGGAAATATTTTTTTCGTGGCGTTATTTTTAGTAAGTGATTATATTTTAATATATGTTGAAAAAAAAACTAAAAGTCTCGATGATTATTTTTTTTTTAATTAACACTTTGTTGGAGATTAGAATGAAAAAGAGATAAAGTTCTCATGGGAATATTCTTTTAATTTCTATTTAAAAGCGGCTATTTAAAATCGCAGTAGATCAAAATCTGAAAAATAATATTCTCGAAAATGGAAATTCTACATGGTAGTATGATCTTCGTGTGTGGCCGGTCTCTCCATTTTTTTTCGATAAAGTAGATGCGCGGTTGGCAATGTCGGCGTGGATTAACATACTTGGTTTCCAGTTCGGTGTTCGGCATAAGCTCCCGGGATGCCTGTATTGGGCATCGTTCATTAAAGTAATGGGCATGATCTTCGTAACTTTAATGGTAGCTCCACCCTCCCTTCTTCGTTTACGATGCTCCACCTGAAGAGTGGAACACGGCGCGCCTCTCTCAAAAATCTCCCGGATTATATACGAATTAATTGAAGATACGTTCAATATATTTCGGCGGTTCGTTACCACCGGTCGAGATATTTCTGGCAGTGAATTTACAAATGAGGAACAAGCCTCACAATCATTACGGCTCACTATGTGAGTTTTATCGAACTTGGAGTCTTAAATACCTCCGCGACTTCTATGATTTTTTTATTTACTCGCCGAGGAGTGATACACTTATTCTCCCCGAGAATCCGAGGCATTTTATATTTCCTTTATCTACAGAACAAATATGATTCCAGCACGCCGCCCTTCTGGCAGCCGACCGCGTCCGTGTCGAACAGCATTCCATGCGGGGAATCTAATCCAACTTGTGTCGAACGTCGTCTAGCGTGCTACAGTGTTGCTTTTCATCGGCGATCGCCGACATTAATATGCTCGCAATTCCGACTCGCGAACGTATTTCACGATTTTATCGTCATTAATTTATATGATTTTTCTCTTTTTACCTCGCGCGCGATTTTCCTCCCGGAATTGTGACGTGTCACGCCCCCGCGTTTAGCTGCGACGAAGGATAGCGATGAAGGAGAACGGGAGGGTAACCGATGAACGGGAGAAAGCGAGAAGGACAAAGGAAAAAAGAAAACTAGTAATGTATTTTAAGCGATCGATGTAAACTTGTAGTACGAACTGCTCTTTATAGCCGCACCAGCCGACCCTGCTTGATGGTGCTGCCGGAATGTTTGGAGTTTAGAGCATAATCGTTGCCTCATAAAAGTGCATGATGCGTTTTTAAAGGGTGCTTCTGTGGAGCAATAAACAGGGGAACGTACCACGCTCTACGTGGTAATCTCCGATCTCCGTTACTAGCCCGACAATCACGCTCTACAACAAGATGACCTAAGCGGTTAGACGGTTATCTCTTACTTGCGATTCATTTTTAATTTATCATGTTAATTAGGAATCTAATAATGCTAGAAGAACTTGCTAGCTGAATATGCGCCCGATATTTTTGCCTAAACAGCTCATCTCGCTCAGCAAGAATCTTGAAGATATGCTCGATATTTTTAGCATGTTCTCGGAACGTCGCAGATGAATTAGCGATATTTAGTTACGATATTTAGTTATTCTAGATATTATAACGGTGCGAATTATCGAACTTAAGGCAATATGACTTGATAAACTTAAACTGATCGAATAGAGCAAAATTATGTTTTAAATGTATAGTTATTTATGTAAAAAATTGCAATTTATCAAAAGAATGTTATACTTTTATTATATATTAGTTGCAAGATTATTTTTTATAGGTGTTTGTGATCAAGAATTATTGTTGAAATATTAATTATCTAATGATATTAATTTTGGTTATAAAATTAACATAAAATAAAATATAAAATGAAATTAACATATGTTTAAAATTATTGAAAATAACATGAGTTAGAAAGAAACTACTTATCGTTAATTTTAATATTAAATTAGTTAAAAAAGCACGATATTTTTTACTCTGTCTTCGAATCGTTTATTATGTCGCGTTGTGTCGAATCTTATTCGGTCACAATGTAATGTCAGGGCGTGGTCTCTTTGTCTTTTCCAACCCTCGTGGTGCACCCCACCCAACTTCAGGCGCGGAAAGTACACGACATTGCGCTTTCTAAATTCATATTCAACGATAAGTATTCCGTGACTCTTGAGATAAGTGATTGGTCGGCGACTGCTGCTCGAATGACTCTAACACAAAAGGAAGACCAGTGGAAGCGGTGGTGAGTTGCGTGCTGTCGCATTTCGCGTCGCTATTTTCGAATATTTGTATGCGAAAGAGGGTAAGGGAAAGGGAAGGGTAGATAAAAGGGAGGAGAAAGAAGCGAGTGAGATGGCGATCTCACAATGCGACCGTTTTACGAGTTATTCTGTTTCAAGAGAGAAGTGTAATTTGTCCCGGACTTTGCGCGAGCTGTCCAACTTGAACGATTATGGCAAAACATCGGTTAAAGAAATTTCAAACCAGGCCATTGAGAAATTTCTTATTTGCAATTCTAACCGCGAGGCTAAATCGACATGAAAATCGGTCGGTATTATTTCCGCTATTGGTATGCTCGAGAATAAAATTGTATATTTTATGATATGTTAATTTTGGATAAAAAATATTTAATTTTTTCCTAGTTTGACAATTTGCAAGTTTAAAATAAAATAACCTGTGTTATAGATATATTTTTATATTAAATTAGTCCAATGAACTTTCAAATTTATAACATTATATAAATAATATTAATTTTCTTATAATTTCATAGCAATTTATATTCAAATGTATAATTTAAGATTGTTCTGATACATCAAATTCTCTTATTACTAATTAAGAGTTAAGTTAATATTTATGTAAGCAATTGGTTTTTTTATTAAATGTTTAATTAATATTAAATATTATGTACTTGTTAATACTTGTTTAATAATAACTAAATCGTGTTTTATAGATACAATGTAAATTTAAAATCAATCTTGAAAAAATAATGACAAACACGAGACCGATTATTTTTCCTTTAACATAGGATACTATGACAGCTTAGGCATAATAAAAAACCTCGGTTAGGCATCAAATTTCCAGTTACAATTGTGGCTGAATAATTTCTGCCTTAAGTCTAGAAAGTCATTTGTCTGAACAAGGAAGACTTTGTAGAGCATTAAATGCCTTAAAGGCGGGCGAACCGCTTTCGTTTTGGTCGAGTGCGCTTAGGGAAATAGCGCACCCTTATTGGAGTCTACTCCACCCTCATGTCTAGAACCCCACTCTGTACCTTTACGTGGTGCTAAATTTCACTCTGGATTTCTCAGTTTTTCTTTCTACAAATTAACAATAAAATTGTGTTACTAAAGAATCTTATTTTAATATTAACGTTACATACTGATATGAATAATGTAAATACGTAAACACTTTAAATTCTTTTGTCAAATTATTTTCTTTCATTTTCATAAATCCAATATTTTACGCTTCACATATCGATTATCTTTTGATGCATAAAATATTGTTGATTACATCCAGCATATTACCGTCGAAGGACATAACTTCTTCTCTCTTCTTGCATTCATTATAAGTAGTATATACATTTGATTTGTCTTTGAGACAAACAGAACTTTTTACTTTCTCTTCCAGGAATATGTGAAAATATTATAAGTCGTTTAAGGAAACTGACAACACGAGCGGCGGACGTAAGTCACGTAAGGTGATCAGTCTTCATTACGTCGCAAATAAAATATCGATATCTCTGACAAAATAACATACTGTCTGTCTGCATTCTTGACTATTTTCCATGCGGTGGAAAATTAATTTGACAGTTGCACGCGCATAGTTCTGAAATTCATGTCACGGCGCCATAAACGCAAAGCCTTACAGCTTGTCTACATATAGCTTCCCCCTTCTGTCATGTATTGTAAGATACGACGTTGCTTTTCAGTGGTTACCGTTCCTGTCGTATGATGCAGGTTCGATTTGCACGCGAGGTAAAGTGAAACATACCCGGATGCACGATATCGCTATATCTTCGGATTGCTCTCCGCAGACATTTTATTGCGGATTTCAGAGCAGAGTACACCAATATACGTAAATAAAATATTATTTGGTTTTGACGTGTTCTTAATATTCAAAGAATATCGCAAGAGACATACGTTACAAGAAAATCGTAGGTTGAAGGATTTTTAATTTTTAAAGATAATAATATGTAGATAATTAACAACAAAAATATTTCTGCATATAATACTTTATTAAAATGGAATTATTTCCTACAATAAAGAAAGTAAAGGATAGGAGATTTTGAAATTGAGAAAAATAGAAAACACTGCTCATGTTACTTCAAATCATAACACTCCATTTATTTTAATTTCTGCTTGTCGCGAGCTATTCGTTTAATCGTGCTTACACACGTGAATTCACGCCTCGTTAAAGTGTGCGATATAAACTTAATGTGTCGAACTCGACAACGGCGTCACAAATCTGTCTTTGCATGTCATAAAAATTCAAATGCTTTATTATTAAATTATGTTATTTCGACAACGGTAAAACTTTATTAAATTTGTCTAATGAAATTCTTTTAAAATATTTTTTGGAAGGGAATAATGGTTTGTATTTTTATATAAGACTTTATTGATATTTAATCGTCCATCTTGAATTTTCATCTGATTAACTCTTCAATTCTAGCCAAATGAGCTGCTAATGGATTGAAGAACGCAGGTAGTAGCCGGTAGAATCGATCGTCGCGTCGGTAATAAAGCGCACCAAGTAACTCTCGTAAGTCACTGAAGGTTACCGGTAGGGTTATATGATTTTCCGATAGTAATTCTATTTTCACGAGAAAGAGAAACATTGTATCAAAATATATGCATATGTTATGTATTCCATAATACTGTACATTTTTACAAAGCGAGTAAACGCAGAAAAATTCTAGTTACATTAATTTAACAAGACAAAGTTGTCATGAAGCTTTATATCTTTAAACTCTTCTTCGAGCAGTGAAGATTAATCGTCTTACACTCTTGAAGAATATTCGATTCATAACTCTGATTTACTGATTTTACCGTACATCATTTATTATAGTCTATCTGAAAAGCGACCTAACGTCTTCCGTATAATGAGTATATCTTTTTTTTTATCGATTTCCTCGTGAAAATGGCGCAATCGCCGCGGGGCAACGAAATCTTCATTTCATTCACGGCGCAATTTCCTCTCTCCTGCTTCAATCCATCGTGGAATTTTGTCGATGTCGCGCATGCGCCTCGATATCACAGAGTCAAGCGGCGGCATGGTGACGGGAGGGGAAACGAGTTCGAATTGAGGGGAGGCCCATCCTCGTCGTCGCTACCACCGCCATGA
This sequence comes from Tetramorium alpestre, assembly GCA_021460005.1. Taxonomy (NCBI): domain Eukaryota; kingdom Metazoa; phylum Arthropoda; class Insecta; order Hymenoptera; family Formicidae; genus Tetramorium; species Tetramorium alpestre. Next base: position 639,898 of record JAJVSH010000014.1, read on the forward strand.
CGGCTCAATTTATTTTCAAGCTTAGCCGAGACTCGAACCAACGAGTCGGTCGTTACCGTTAGCGGAATGGACCCTGGACTAACCATCCCATATACTCTACTATTTCAATAACCACCATGCAGATGCCGCTGCGATAATCATTGGATCTCAATGATCTTGTAATGATTCTGCGCGCGCAGAATGCATATTGCATCAAATCAAGGTGATTGGTAATCCGGACAAACAATGGCAACACGAATAACGATGTGCTACAAAGTTACATTGCATTTCACTGCGAATAGAAGTCTGTAAACGAAAGAAGAAAAAAAGAAGATGATAATTACTCATATTATATACCTACAATGAATGGAATAAAGAATTAAATATTAGAAATACAGTCTCAATATACGGAAAAGCCTTCAATATAGATTTCTTGGTTCTTCCTTGGGGACAATGAAGATATTGAAGATAATACTCATAATGAAGCATTTTATTATATTGTTATATTTATAGCCTCTGTATATAAAGGATTCCTTGTCGATTGATTAACTTGGCACAAAAATAAAACAATTAGATATATGTATCTTAAACGAACGAGCAACAAGGATAAATTTTTTTTTTCCTTTTCCATTATAAATAATTGTCACATAAAATATAATAAATAGAAATAAAAATAAATTTTCCTCACACATTATTAACTCAAATGTAATTATTGTTCTTAGAAACGTGTTTCGATTTTGTTTCGTGTTAGGTGTCTAAGGAATAAATTTTTATTGACTAGTAAGTGAGATGTTTTTCTCTAATTATATATACATTAATAGAATTGCTATACAATATCGTTTTAGGAGGTCGTTCAGCTATAAGCTTGCAGACCAAAAGCGACCACCTGTTGGGTACAAAACATTAACCCATTTAGCACCTTCCCTCATAAAGGTGGATAACTACCGTTGAAACATCCGTCATTATCCATTTGCAGTGGCTATTTGACAGTTTGGGTCATTAGCATCGGTGTTTGCACTTTTCATTTCGATGCTATTGAGAAAGGAAAAATGACTACGGAAAATTCCTTAAAATGGAGAAATCAACCTTTTTTTTCTTTTGAAGTTATACAATTTTTATTTGTACATATACATATATACATATATAAATTTCTGTTGTATATATTTTAAACGGAAGAGAAAATATTTCAAACATTTCGATATTTACGAGCAACCTATATGCATATTTAATATCTTCTTATAACTAGTAATTCAAGACTCATTTATTCTTCCGCTTCGAGAATATGAGTATAACTGACCATGAGTTGAAGATACAGGCAAGAATCTTGTTTCTGGGGTCCAAGCTGAATATCAGCTCCGCTACTACATCTAGACCGTCTTTGTACAACTACGTAATATACCATCTTTAACGTCTTAAAGGGAAAAACGGCGAATGAAGCTTTGAGGCAGAGCGTATCTAAGATACAGCCGGTGGTACGGCGATAGGATACCTAAGCCGCATACACGTCCGGATACCACAAGTTATTTGTTTGGCATCAGCCTCGCGGATTTTATTCTTTCAGCCAAGACATTACTCTAAATCATGTTTGCACCCGTATCCCCCCCCTCTCGTCATGGCGAATCACGAGAGTGCATTGAGAAACCGCGGGGGAAGGGGCAGCTAGGAGCAGCATCGAAGTAAAACGGGCCAGAAAGAGTTCGTAGAGGAAGGAGCGTATCATAGTCGCACGACAGAGTAAAAGGAAAGATGATGGAGGGAGGACTCGGGCTTGGTAAGATGTAGCCTTTTCATTCTCGTAAAGAGCCACAACGAAAAAGAAAGAAGGTGGGGAACGAGGAAGGAATACCGAGGAAGGAGATCCGTGAAATGATACCTCCCTTCGCCTCAACTCCATCTGCTGTCATCCGTACGAAACGAGTCGCCAAAGAATCTACCACCACCCGTCCGGGAGGACGACAGGAAGAGAAGACGACTTTGTAGCTAAAATGTATTTCACGGATGACATCGACGGTGGCATCGAACTCGATTGGTGCTTTCGGTGGAAGAGGGAGATATTAGGATGGAACGATGGAATGGCCGTAGGACGGGTTGATGGATATGGAGGGGGTGGGGGGAAAAGGAGTCATTTGCGTCATTATGAAACCGAGACTGTGTCCCTATGCATTTATTAATTTTTTTTTAATTTAAGACTATTTTATTGTCCATTTTCTTTCTTCCAATTGCTTCTATGTTCTTTTTAATCTGATGAGCATATGCAAATAGATCAATTTAATTGTAAATGATGTAATTTATCAGGAAGATAATTTTCAGTGATAGTTAAGGATAAATAGGAAGTAAAATGTTTCCGTTATTATCATAGAAAATTTAAATACTGCCATCAGAGTTCTGGTATATTATTTCGTTATTGCTATATGATGTAATCATTAAATTAATTAAAGATTTCATTTAAATAATTTATTTTTGATTTCAAAAGCTTCGTTTAGAAATTAATTCTGTTCATAAACAGAGTGAGTTGCCTTTGGGAGATTGTAAATCATTAAAATAGCACATATAGAACCGATGAGTTAGCAGCTGGAAGCGAATTAAAGAGTAAATAAAATTACATCGAAAATATTTACCAATTGTGATGTTATGTTTACATATTCTATTCGATATAAAAAACATTTTCAAAAGGCAAGGATTTAAGGATTTTATTAAGAATCTTTGCTGAGTAATAAGTCTATCCTTCGTAACGAAAAATGAGAAGAATATTAACAGAATAATAAAAGTTAATAAGCACATCAAAATCTCTATGACAATATTAATACAAATGAAATATTTTTAAATAAAAATTTAATATTGCGTTTTTAATATAAATATAATACATTCTAATTATAATATAATAATTAATATAATAATATATTCAAAGTACATTTTTATTGAACTTACGAGTTTATAAGTATAATAGCATCTAATTTTTTTAAACTGTCGGATTACAATAAGATATTTGTCAAAAATAAATAGAAAAACTTTACGGTAAGTAGTACTGTTGTGTAAAGAAGTGCTTCACTGGGTAATTTAGGAAAATTACGATCGTAAGTTCTTAATGGCGTGTTTAGGAATCAATTTTTGATATTTAAAAGGCAATCAACATCGCAGAATTGGAATTTAAGGAAAGTAGCCACTGGAAGAAATCCATTCCTAGCAATTTGCAAGGTATTACTTTTACGGCACACGGACAAAACGTTCTTTCCGTGATAAGTGTTGGACGGACGGACCGTCCGACGTTAAGCTAGGTGAAAGACAAGAGAAGGGGTAGGTTTGCGGTTGGGTGGTTTGTTGGTGGAGTTATATACTGCCTCGTAAAACACGATCATTGCTTTATTACGTGCTCCCTGACGTATACCAGCTAATTGTTAGGTGCGAACACATTTATAGGCAAGTCATTCGCCTATTCTTTCAGTCTCCTCTTTTATTGCCGTGGAAGGAAAACGCTGACTGTAATCTTACTTTGATAATGATACATCTTGTTTGTACTCTACTTTATTAATTTTCTTTTTTAGTAATGTCTTCTATTTATACATATTTTTATTTTATATATATACAATATATATATCTTTAACACATTATACATATTTCTTTCCCCTGACATCTTTTTTATATTTTATAATAAAAACTACATTTCAACTAAATAATAAATAATAGTTTTAACTAAATAAATACATAGTTTTAACATTTCTTATTGAACTAAAAATAAAATTAATTAAATTCTTAAATTTATGTAAATTAATGGAATTTTAAAATTAATGGAATTTTTTGGAATTTGCTGAGTTAAATTTTCTGAATGTCTGATTTCGTCAGCATAATTATACATATATGTAAAAGTATCAAACGAGAAATGCTAATGATATACACGTATCTTTATGTAGTCAGCTATAATTTCTGGCTTCGTACATTTCTAGTAGAACAACTTTGTATGTATATTACTATATAGGTTTATTATTTTTTCCAATTGGCATAAAAACATTAACAAATTATACATGTAGCATATGAATGACAACTATCTTTATAAATAAATAAACTATACAAATTTAAAATATAACAATAAGAAATTGTTTAATATATTATCTTATTGATGCATTAATTCTTTAATATTATATATGTATATCAATCTATATTCCTTAAAGAAAAGTATTACTGTGTAATAATAAATTGGCCAGTAATAAATCACTGTTATTTAGTAATTTTATTATAATGTAAGTAATAAAATTACAAAGCAACAATAATTATTTACTGGCCAATTTATTACTGCACAGTAATACTTTTCCGTTAGGAATTGCAATAGCAGATTACATAAAATTATTGCATGGCATCAAATATCTGTATCGCTTAGTATAAAT